>NW_019290862.1:4029-43440 GCF_000500325.1 Leptinotarsa decemlineata | reverse complement strand
TGTTTTTCAGTTTTAATCCAATTCTTGAGGGATTTAATTTCAAAGTTAGAGAGTAATTCGTGCTTTGGAATATATTAGATTAGATATTTCTGATGGTATTGGAATCACCAGGCAGAAATAATGATAACAAAAAAAAATAGTTACGGAGACAACAAATAGAAAGAATTAGTGAGTACTTAAAACAAAGTGCATATATTATGTGAATGGTTTTAGTGAATGAACTTGTGTGACTGAAAATAAAAAGAAGGAGAGAAAGAAACAGTTATTTTGAAATGGTTCAAATTTTTTATACTGCTAGTTAATATCTGAAAAGAATGCGAATGTTAAAAACTTCCACATGGAGAAACAAAAGATACTGAACAAAAACTATATGAAAGCTTGGCTTTTACGATCGGAGTCAAGACAAAAGATAACATAATCTGAAACGTGGTCAAATGGAACCTGTACTAAACATTTCGTCTGGGCACTACAAGTGAGTTTATTGGGTATCAGATCCTGTCATTGCTATCTCTTCAGGATTTTTCAAACAAATACTGAATACCTGGACTGCACTTGGCAATAAAAGTTGTTCTATTGTTGTATGCGTCAGAGATGGTCCCTAGTCTTTAATAAACTTCGAAGTACTTTTTTGGCAGCTATCTGCTTTCTCAATATCAAATAAGTTCCAGAAATTGATCAACATTATTAAATAACTGAATTCAATATTAGATAAATGTTGTTATGGAAACAAAATACCTATTCATGTGTCTCGATGAACATGCTTTTTCACTTATTCGATCAAAATCCTAAACAATCAAATGAAAAAGAACACAAGAAAAAAATATAAAAAAATTGAAATTTTTGGTATAAAGTTCAGTAACGGGTATTTCTATCTCGATTTTAAAGAATATCACGACGGTTCATGCCATATTTCAATGAAAATAATACGGTCAACGTGAGGTCGAGAATTGAACTGCTACAGCAAAAATTGTTGCAGATGCAGAAACCGACACTACAACCTCCTCAATAATTTCTAGTATATACCGATTGACTTTGAAACTTTCATTATTAATGTGTACCAAATCCATGAGAGCAATTGAGAAAATTTTTCTCCACACCATCTGTATCTGTAGTAGGGTGGGTGAGTGTAGGCCCACAGCACTTAGGCCACATGTGATCCATTGTACATCTTCCCGAGGAGTGATCCCCCTAGGTCATCGTCCATCCTGTCCTTTCCAGGAAGGTGAACAGGTCTCTGGGAGACATCTTCTTTATATCTGCAGGTGTATGTCAAGACTCGTCGAACACATACTCTTTTATTGACGATAACTCCGGACACTCGCATAGGACATGCCTGACAGTCTCATCTTTCTGTTCACACATCCTGCATAGAGGTGTGTCCACTAGCCTCATATTAGTTGACAGTGGCCAGTCAGAAATGCTACTGTTAAGCGGATCATCGACAGATATTTCTCCGGCGCCAGCTTCCCAGGGTCGCCCAGGATGATCCTGGCAAGATTGCAACCTTTGATTCCATCTTATCTCTTCAGGGCATGGGTGTAACATTTGGCTAGTTCCGCAATTTTCGAAGTTATCAGGTAGTAAATGCCACTTGGTCCTAAAATTCTCAGTCCAGCCGCTTCCTTGGCTAGAGGATCGGCAATGCGATTACATTTACTTCTGTCGTGCCCTTTAAACCCACCTCAGGATAATGTTATTATCCACCAAGGCTTTGGATAAATCTCGATGGCACTCTAGTACTAGCCTTGAGGTAACACGTTGTCTGTTCAAGGCTAATAGAGCTTGTCTGCTATCTGTGCAGATTGTTATGTTTCTGCCAGAAATTCCATTCCTGATTATCTCTTTTGTTGCGATTGAGATACCAGGATAGTTCTATTCGGACCACGCTGGTATTTTCCCATTTTCCCACTGAATCCTTAGGCTTAGTGATCTGGAGTACACTCCACATCCAGAGCCTTCTTTGATTTTTGAGCCGTCTGTATTTATGCGTATTGGATTTATAGCATCTGACTCTATGTGCTGTTTGTGTTCTGTTTCATCATTAAACACAAACCTGGGTTTAATTGCATCACTGGTTGCCTGCAGCAGAGGTTGCGCAGTAAGCGCTTCCCGCCATAGGCCCAACCTCAATTGACCCATTCCTTCTTCGAGATTTACACCAGCCGTTCGCTATCGTAACATGACCATTAACGCAACCTCCTATCACACCATTACAGACACCGTGTTGAGCCCAAGAGGGTACTTTGAACATTTCTCTCATCTGGTCTTCAATACAGGGTGTAACTGAATAAGTGTGAAACATTCTAAGAGGTAATTCCTCATCGAAAAAAAAGATAGGATCTTTCATATAAAGAAACTTCATTGGAGCATCCCTTGTTAAGATACAAGCCCCTTAAAGGGGGTACATAAAATATGTATTACAATTTTTTTCACAAGCACTCAAAAAGTTACAATTTCGAAATCAACCGGACGTGTTTTACTACCAAAAAGATACTTAGCCAGTAATTTATTTGGTTTACCCCATGGTTGTAAGGGGTGGAAAATTAATGTCCAATGTAACTTTTTGTCTTATTATTTGTTCACCATTTAAAAATTTATTTCCGATAGCCTGTTTTATTCTAAACAAAAAATGTCTCTTGGATTTTTTGCCCAAAATAAACCAGTTCACAGCAAAAAAATATTTTACGAACAACTACTCATAAATGCGACCTGGATTTATTGTTATTTTGTAGTTAGTACCTGCATTAAACGATTGAAGAGTGATAAACAAAACTAAATCATTAGTAACAAAACACACAACATGTAGAAATCATATTAAATGTTCAATATGTCCACCTTCAGACATTACGCATGCGTCTAGACGTCGGCGTATTCGCTCAAATATTCCTGGAGTCTCAATGATTACTCTGCACGCATCGATAATACGGTTTCTCAAGTCCTCTACATCGCGACCAGGAATACGATAAATCAAATGCTGTAAATGGCCTCAAATAGAGAAATCGAGAGGATTGAGATCCGGGGATCGAGCGGACCAGTTCTGTGATCCTCCTCGACCTATACACTGATTTGCATATGTTTCAGTTGAATGCGGACGTGCTACTTGACTAAAATGGGCGGAAGCCCCATCGTGCATAAAAAACATATCCCTTCTGACGCCCATAGGAACTTTCTCCAGCAGTACTGGATGCACTTCTCTTAAAAATTGAACGTATGCGTCACCATTTAATCGAGGAGGTAGAAAATGAGGCCCAATTAAATCATCCCCAATAACTCCGAGCCACACGTTAAGAGAAAACTGTTCTTGATGATTAGTTTCGACAATAGCGTGAGGGTTTTCATCAGCCCATATGTGGTAATTATGAAAATTAATAATCTTGTCCCGAGAAAAACTACATTCGTCTGTGAATTCTATCGTCTTCAGAAAGTCACAATTTCTTCTAATTATTTCCAGCATCCAATTGCAAAATTCAAGACGGTTCGGAAAGTCTCGCGGTAACAGTGCCTGTACTCGTTGCAGATGGTAAGGGTATAAGAGTTGTTCCTTTAAAATTCGAAATACCGTCATATGATCAACATTCAGCTGGAAAGCAATCTTTCTAGTACTGGTAGTAGGTTGTTCTTTAATCAAATTAAGTATTGCTTCCTCAAGCTGTGGTGTTCGTACTTCTCGATGGCGACCACAATCCTGCGTTCTTTTGTCGAATGAACCATATTCTCGTAATCGTTCAAGAAGTCGAGCAAATATTCTATGTGAAAGATGCTACCGTTGAGGATACATTTCAGCTTATCTTCTAGAAGTTTCTAACCCATTCCCTTGCGACAGACCGTAAACGTAATGCATATCAGCCATTTCCTCATTTGTGTATGCCATTTTAATAACAAGTGAGTTATTAAAGTAACAAATTAAGAACAGAACAACAACACACAATTGGTATTAATTCAATTTCGAAAATTCACAAAATTCACCCTAATAGCAACCTACTGGATATATTATTTTCGTATTTTCGCATTTATGACGATGTATCTCTGTAGTTGTTCGTAAAATAACTTTTTGCTGCGAACTGGTTCATTTTGGGCAAAAAACCCAAGAGGCAATTTTTGTTTAGAATGAAACAGGCTATCAGAAATGAATGTTTAAATGGTGAACAAATAATAAGACAAAAAGTTACATTGGAAATAAATTTTAGTGGTTGCGTTTTCTACCCCTTACAACTATGGGGTAAATCAAATAAATTCCTGACTGAGTGTCTTTTTGATAGTAGGTTAATTACATTATTGTAACTTTTTCAGTGCTCGTGAAAAAAATTGTTATAAACATTTTATGTACCCCCTTCAAGGGGCTGTATCTTAACAAGGGATGCTCCAACGAAGTTTCTTTATATGGATGATCCTACCTTTTTTTCGATGAGGAATCCCCTCCTTGTATGATTTACATTTATTTAGTTACACCCTGTATAGTTGTTGCTCTAGGGTTGAAAGAAGCTTGGAGGCTATTCAAGGTGACATTTTATCTTCAGTAAGGCGTCGACGAACGGAATTTGTTGAGGTTCGGATTTCACGTGGTTCAATAAAATTATATGGATCTGTGATTATAATCAATTTTGTTGACCAGTATAAATGAATTGTCATTTTCTGAAATGATTCAAAAGCAGGAAAAATCACTTGTCATTAATTTTCTGTTTGCATAATAATTTTCCGGGAATTCAACAAACATTCTGAATTTGTTGATGGAATTCGAAACATCAATGACGAACATGACAAAAAATTGTCAACTGCTGTCTGTTCCCAAATTCCACCCCTTCAAAGAAGTAGCTTCAGTATGGCATCCAAGAAGTCTCATAACGTGATAAAGTATTTCAAAGGGTGAATCATAATGTTTTTCTTTCAGCAACTTGGAGGAAGAATTTCATTAGAGTTATTCAGTTCAAGTGTCAGTAGGGACACGAGAGCTTTTTCTATGTTTACGAATGACTCGGGTAATCACATTTCTTGAAAAAATTTCACCCTGATGTCTTATTCTTTGAAATGGGATTTTTTTTTATGAAGCATCGTTTTTTAATGCAAATGGCATTACTCGAACAGGTTCTCAGTAGCTGAAAATAATGTTGAAGTATAAGTAAAGTTGACATAACACATTAGTTATACGGTGGATGTGTTCAACATGTATTCGGGCGAACTGGAAAAAAACTCTTGAAAAGACGTTAGTACAATTAAACTGTGTAGGACTTGCTATTTTTTAGGATTTCCAGCTTTTTACAATGTGAACAATGAATAAATCTGAATCAATAAAGCATCTGCTGAAGTGATGAAGGGCAGTCTGAGGTTACTGCGTGATATGAACCAGTGAAGAGTCCGTCTGGACTTATTCCTTCCAGATCTGACTATTCATAGATCATTCGAGTGCTTTCACCTATCCTCTCTTCGCTCTCTCCGCTTCATCGGTTTTAGCGGAAGCTGATCGTTTGGCGGGAGTTGGTCATGTTCCGCTTGATTATAGGTTTCCATATGTTGCGTATCTCTACGCTAGATTATCTGAATGCGTTGTTGGACAACATATATGCGGCTTCTTTGAATTTTCTTCGAAAACTAGAACTAGACACCTTCCTGAAGTACATCAACTACGTAAGTCTTCCCATCACTTTCACACTGGAGAGGGAAGTCTATAACGAATTGCCATTTCTAAACGTATTGGTAAAGCGGACCGACACTAACTGAGAATTATCTGTATACCGAAAACACACTCATACGGGACAGTATCTGAACCAGGAATTCAACCACCATCAATCGACTAAGAAACAAATAATCAAGACTCTAGTAGACCGTGCTTTCGGGCTCTGTAATACGAAGGAATGTCTCAAAAATGACCTTCAACGGAATGGTTACTCCAAAGTGATGATGGAACAGACTTTGACTTGAAGACAGCAAGAGCCTCTCAAGGAAGAGAAGCCACCACAACCAGTACTTGTACTTGTACTTGTACTGGTTGTGGAGTGGGTCCAAGTATAACATCAGAACCTGCTTCAGATCTGAGAACACTATCCGTAGCAGCCTCACAAAAACCAAGCCACCAAACGCGGACTGCGATTCCAAGAATTGCATTTACCGGATACCCTGCTAGTGTGGAGAATCATACATCGGTGAAACTACGAGGCTATTGAAGGTTCGCATTGTCAAGAACAAGAAACCCACACATCCAGGAGAAACTAGTAGATCAGGAATAGCAGAGCTTAATTGACCTCATCAACATAACATCAAGTGGTCTCAAGCTGAAATCATCGACAAGCAAGAACACTGGCCTAGGAGAAAATTCATATATGTTGTCTAACAACGCATTTAGTCAAGCTAGGGTAGAGATACGCAACATATGGAAACCTATAATCAAGCGGAACACGACCAACTCCCGTCAAACGGTCAGCTCCCGCTAAAACCGTTAAAGCGAAGAGAGGGAAGAGTAGATAGGTGAAAGATCTCGGAGGCATAAGTCCATCTTTCAATTTTTAATTTTCATCTCGTGTTAATAGTTCAATTTTTTTTTTATTGTTGCTTTAATTTTATTTCATTGTAATTTCAGTTTTTTTCTTCATGGAATTGTTATTTGCCAGCTAAACTTTTTAATTTTTCATTAATTTTTTCAGGGATTTCAAAACAATTTATATCATAGTAGACAATGGAAATACGAAACAATGAAATGCTACACGAAACATTGTCAACCACCTTCAGAGGCATGTTCACAAATTCAGCTGTTGAGCATGCTTATTCAATTCGTAAGAGATATGAAAGTTAGAAGTGTTTTCCGTGTACGGAGTTTTTCTATTATCGAAAAAAAAACAAAGATTTGCATAAACTTTTGTGAAAAAAATAGAATTAAGTGCTCACAAATATTTGAAATGTTGACAGTGGCATACGGTGAATGTACTCTGAGTCAGAAAAATGTTTACAGGAGTTACAAGCTTTTCACAGAAGCTTGAGAAGATGTGAATAACGACCCTTGCCCTGAACGCCGTAGCACATCAACAACCGATCAAAATGTTGAGAAAATGGGGAAAATTGTTATGAAAATCGTCGAATCACTAATACAGAAGTTGGTTGTCTCATGCCATGCAATTTTTTAGGTCAAAAAGGTCTTTTAATTTTTACTAGATATTTTCACCAATTCTTGGAGGGACATTCATTACTTTTACATTCAGTTTCAGGAAAATTCAAATTGAGATGATATAAGAATACATTGTAGAAATATTCAAAACTAGCAAAGAAATTTCAAATGTTGTGAATGTCTTTACAATCCTCTTTCATCTTATTATTTTTGAAGTATCAGCTGACAAATTCAAAAAGTGTCAGTTGATTTTTATGAATTAACACGCTTTTATTAGCTTCACCTGTATGTATGTATGTATGTATGTATGTTTGTGTGTTTGTATCTTTCAAGCTCGGTATCTATATTTGACGGAATTATCGACATCATTGCTTGATCTATTCGCGGGCAGATGGTGCTGTACGTAACATCCTTGACATAATTCGAACTCACTCTACATATATTTCTTCATTAGAAAAAAGTAAATAAATAAAAGTAATAAAACGCGCACCTGCTGCCTTATTTGTAACCCTCTTTTGCGTGCTTGCTTCCTTAGAATTGGTAGCTGATTTTCAGTCTCCCTCTCCGGAATCGAAAAATATGAATGGTCTTTTTTCTGAACAATATACGACTTATTGATACCAAAGTGTAGATGAAATAAATATAGTTTGAAAAGACTAAAAAACACGCTTTCATATACGAAACTGAAAAATGAAAAATAAATATAGTTTAGAAAACTAAACATCGAACATCGAAATAATCTGGTTAGTACTTCTTCCACTAAATGGAGTTACATTTTTGTTGTTCGCTCAAACTTAACACGAATAATGAAATACTCTTTGGAATATCATTGACTTTGGGTCCATGGTGGTCACTATCTTGCACTGACGAGTGGCCAAGGAGCCCGAAACCGGTCTGCAAGTGTGCGCGTTTCATTCGGCGATGCGAATATTCACGCGGTGCGAACTGCGAAGCGTCTCGCGATTGAAATGAATGCATAGCAATGTATTTATGAAGCCACGCGCAACGGCGACCGGCGAAATGTAACGAGTGAACCGCGTGGGCGACTTGCGGCGTGGCGGGCGAGCAAAACAAAGGCATGAATCAGTACGAAGCGAGCCACGGGGTCGAGCGGCAGTCGCGGCGAATAGTGCAGTGATCGAACGAGTTTAGTTGTTTTCGCCTCGAAAAATGAACACCGAGACTTTTATTGCTGAAATACTAGCTAGACCAGCTATTTGGAAGTATGGCCATCCACAGCATAAATTTAAACATGTAGGGAGATTGCGGGAAGAAATATAAATCAAATTTCCAGATTCTGAAAATATAAGTAACATCGACAAGACTGTCTGATTATTATAATTCATGATGATTGAAACGAACAAAAAAGATTAAAAAGTTAGAAATTCGTTATTCATTCTACCATAAATTAGAAATTGAAAGTTGTTTTTTGTTTTAGTTGTATGAAAAATTACTGTCATTCAATTTAAATTTTTGCAATTATTAACATAATTATCAGAAATTATTTTTAAAAAAGTGATGAATAAGTGGCCTCCTTTATTCACGCCGGTATCCAGGCCGGGGTGGTTCGGATAACCACGTTAAGGGGGCTATATATGTGAAAAATTACCAAAAGGTCTCCCAAGTAGGAGGCGACTTCAAAAAATGACATTGCTTTTATGTTAAAAAAAACTAGTGATTTTTATATATGAAGTTAGAAAAAAATGGGTGGCAGCATTGCTTTGTACAAGACCGCTGCGCCCCCCGACGAAGCTCCTGTTAACCAACAGGAGGAGCATTGGTCATATGCGCCTGAAGATAGGACGACCATCTAAAATAGAGAGAGAGAACTATAACTCAAATTCTTCACGTGATGGAAAGTTTTTGATGTAGAAGTCGCAGTCAAGATGCTTTAAACTCTCATGTATAGCCATTATAATATTAGTCGTGATTAATTTTTTTATTTGTTGGCTAGTGTAATTGAAAATCTATTGCGGCAGTTGTATCGCCAACAGCATATGTACTATTGTTCAAGCCAGTCTCGGATATATCTACACAGTACGTTGAATGGACTGACGCCTATCAGAAAACAACTACCCCCCTGGTTAATACCACGAAGGGCATTGGATTATATCCAACAGGCGTCAGTGCAGGAATCTTCACAGAAATTTTCCTGCATATGCAATTGGCAATACAACTGAAAGAGTCGACCTTCAATTTTGGAACGGGCATACTAGCAGACCGGTTTCGGGCTCCTTAGTCACTCGTCAATGCAAGATAGTGGCCATCATTGACCTAAAGTCAATGATATTCCATATTTGAAAATCAAAATTCTTTCAGAGTATTTCATTACTCGTCTTATGTTGGAGTGAGCAACAAAAATGTAACTCCATCTAGTATATGAGGTACTAACCAACTGCATATCCGAAATTTCACCGATTCCACTGAATGAGGAAGAAAAATTTTCTTATCAGTCAGTGGGCTAATAAGACTAATAAGAAAATGATAAGAACTTAGACTAATAAGAAAGTTTTCCTTCCTTATTCAGAGGAATCGGGTGAATTTCGGATATGCAGTTGGTTGGTATCTCGTTTACTAGATGGAGTGAGATCTTTGTTGTTCGCTCCAACTTAAGACGAAGAATGAAATACTCTGTGTAATATCAATGACTATAGGTTCCCGTGAAGGGCGGCACTGATGTCTAAGGACTTCATGCCGTCATACCATCAGTCATGAACCCATTGGTCCTTCTTGAGACCAATAATCAGCCGAAAGGGTGGGGAGCTGGACTCCAAACCTGAACGAAACGAGGATGACCTTCTGAGTGACTATAGGTCGATGGTGGCCACCAGCTTGCACTGACAAGTGGCTTAGAAGCCCGAAACCGGTCTGCAAGTGGGCCCGTTCCGAAATTGAAGTTTGACTCTTTCAGTTGTATTGCCAATTGCATATGCATGAATAACTTCAGTGAAAAATCCTGCACTGACATCTGTCGTATATAATCCAACACCCGTCGTGGTATTAGCCAGGGAAGTAGTTGTTTTCTGAGGTGTCAGTCCATTAACCTACAGTGCAGGGAGTTGAGACTGGCCTGAACGAATTGTTCCTTCAGATGATTTGATTTATAGCCATTCAAGTCTATTTGTGAAATGTTTTTTTTCCTTACACGAAAAATTGGTCAAATTTCGGATATGCGGTTGGTTTCCTTGTTTACAGGCAGATAGAGCGATGACAAACCTGTTGTTTGTTGTTCGCTGCAGCCTAGTTCGAGGAATGATACTCTCAAGGAATTCGATTTTCAATTATTGGAAATCATCGACTTCATGTTGATGATATAGACATTACCTTGCACTGACGAGTGGCTAAACAGCCCGAAATCGGTCTGCAAGTGTGTTCCAATAAGTGAATATCTATTGCGTCAGTTGTATCGCCAACAGCATAAGCAAGAATAACTTCAGTGGAGGATTCTGCACTGACATCTGTCGGATATAATCTAACGTCCTTCGTGGTATTAGCCAGGGTACTAGTTGTTTTCTGATAGGTGTCAGTCCATTAACCTACAGTGTAGGGAGTTGAGACTGGCTTGAACGAATTGCTTTTTCAGATGATTTGATTTATAGCCAGTCTTCAAGTATGCCGACTGACTATTTGTGAGAAGATTTGTGATTTTTAATATAAACCTGTCGCTGAAATCACTAAAATCACGCAAAATTCACAGGAAATACAGCCCACGTACATTCTCACTCAACAAAACTGATTGTGGTAGATTTTGTTGCAGTTTATGATTAATTTTAACTATAATGAAAAAGCGTTACAAAGCACAATGCACATAATTAAATCTCAAAAGTTAATGCAGCAGGTTACAAAGTACACCATCAATACACAATTTATATGAGCACACACCGCATAAAATTGAGAATTGCAAAATCAGAGAAATGTTCAGAGGATGTAAATTCCAGTTTCGTACGTTTCCATATAATTTATGCTGATTCAGTAAATGCAAATAGAATTAGGCTACCGCTACCTATGCAGTTTCATATAATCGATTTTATTATACTATGTCTTTGATTATTATACTGTTGTCATAGTTGCAAGTTGCTGAGTACTGTCTATAGAATTTTGCCTGAATAATGAAACACGGAACTCAAAAAATATAATATATCACTCAATTCTACATTTACCAGCCAGAAAAAATGTTCCTGTGAATTAGAGATAACGAATATGGGGAAGTAAACAGATCAGAGGAAACCGTTATCCAGCTTTTTATTGTATGTGGAGATAACCCGCTTCTGGAATTGAAAAAACAGAAAAAACGCTTTCAACCAACTTCAGCCTCACAATTTCACCAAATGCATACCGGAAAGCAATACATTGGGTAGAGTATTTTCAGAGATAAACCGAATTAATTATCAGGGTGGAGATTTTGAAAACAACAGGGAGCAGGCTCTCATCCATGTAGCACACGGCGTACTAGGGAAGGAAGTTTTTTGATACTTCTCGGAAGTTTATGTCCTTTGATCGATAAGGAAAGTTTTGAGTACGTACATTTCTGCACGTTATGGGTATAGTTCAAGTAAACGATATAGTGCCTACCTTACGACAATTCTATGATGACACTACTCCACTTGTAGTGAAAGTGGCTTCGTCGGTATATAGAAAATTTCTATTGTTTAAATATTCCCCTTGGGCCCATAAACAATATTCCAGGCGTCTAGCTTCGTCGCCTTCTTGAAGTGTGTGTAGAAATTTTGGATTGAAAGGTTCAATATTCTTCGCCTTGAGACATTTCCGAATAGTTTCTCGTGGAATATTCATATCTAAAGTGGCATTCCTTATACTGGCATTAGGATTATTCACTAAATAATCTAAAATGATTTGATCATTCCTGTCATTTCTGTTTCGTCTTTGTACAGGATTACTTTTCAACATCATTTTTGATTCTGTAGCAGTTTCATTGAATATTTTATTAATTTTATTTACCGTACCGCAGCTAATACGAGGATGATCTGGATGTCTCTCATTAAATACTCAATAAACCTCTCTAGCACTTATAATGTCATCTCCCGAAAGGCGTACAATTTCAATTTTCTCTCTTACGCTCAATCTTGCAGCCATGACACAAAATAATTCGAAGAACTGTAAGGTGAATATTGTTGACAATAGTACACTCAAATCTTTGACAAGTCTCAAACTGTTATATCATTTCCATGGCAACTAACATTCAAATTGAAATATTAGGTCATAGTTTTAGTTAATTTGCGTGAAAACTTGAATGTAATTCCGTCATTTTCATTATAAATATTTACGCTATTTGTTTTTCTATTTGTTTTTCTCCCATATCTGTTGATATGGGATGTTTTTGTAACTATTAGCTGTGTGAGTTTTCGAATTTTTGAGTTGTCATAACTTTGTTAATGATGAATATTTTTTCATGAAATTTTGGTCACATATGTTTAGAGGCACTCTAAATCCAGTGGCGTAGTGATTTTTTCAATAAAAAAATCGCTAATAAAAAATTCCGATTTTCGACTAAGAAAAAATATCGTAGTATGCCCTGAAACTTTAACAAACATTTCAAATTTTGTCTCAAGGTAGATCTTTCAATACTTGATATTTCAAAAAAAAAATATTAAAATCGGTTTACAACTTCAAATTTTAGGAGGGGGTTTCCATTAAAAATGGGTCACACTGTATATACAATCGATGGCTGCAAAAACACTTCACTGACTTCTGATGATTCCTTTTCCATATTCTCTGTTTCACTATCACCGCCGTCATTCAAATCAATAATTGTCAAATCTCCATATAGTATTTTTCAAATAAAATTACTTTTTTAATCCTTTTCTGCTAGTCTTCTTCGGTAATATTAGATATTTCTTCTTTAATAAGCTCTATTACTTTTTTATCAAGTTTTTGAAAATTATTTTTACGCCTGATGCTTTGTTTCAATTTTCCCCAAATCAACTCGATGTGATTGAAAACACAAAAATAAGGGGGATGTCTCAGTATGGTGTGTCCATACTCTTCAGCAATACACTGGAGGGAATGAACTTTTTCGAATGTTTTTGTCTGTAAAACTTCAAATAGTTGGTTTTTGGCATAGTAATCTTCAAAATACAAATTGTTATCCATTAAAAAACATTGCACTTCATCTTTCCTCGAATTTTTATTAAGCATTGTCAAGAACTATTACACTATTCACTGCTATCTCTTTTTCGCATTGTTCGCCATCGCAATTGGAATCACTACACTGGAACAAGTCTCCGTTGTTATCACACCCGTTATTACTATTAGTACTTGTCCAAAGACGCCACATTTCAAACAGATAACAAAAATTTTAAGTATTTATAACTCCACCAATATCGATTTTCAACACTCAAATCGCGATCAGTTCTTGAACGGAACACGACGGCAATAACAATCCCCGCTTTCCCGAGTTCTATTCGTCACCGTAACATGACTTCAAATTTAATTTTATGACACTTCAGCCAATCAAAAAACTCATTTATTGAAAATTATTCGATACCAACCGCCAATTCTGCAGTCTACGTGAACTATTCCGCAGCCGGTTTATTTCTATATATTGGTTTTTTTGGCCTGTGTGAATGCCGCCAACTTTAAATGTTAACAATATCGTTTACTTCGACTATACTCCAGGAATGAACGTACCCAGTGCGTGGATCTTAGGACGTTCTCAGTACGTACATTCCGTACATTCTGGGAATGTACGGAATGTACAGAATATGCACCCTCAGCATGGTGATACGTCGACGAAACGTAAGATCTGATGAAAGGAACATTAGGAACTCTGAATCAAGAAAACAAAACTTGAGTGTTTTGGGTTTCTTCAAATATCTTGATAATGCCGACTGTTTTTTTTTTATTTCAATTCACTATTTCGTTGATCTTCAAAATAAGCACTTTTTTGTAATTTGACCAACCTTTAGATTTTGAAAGATTTAGAGATCCTCTTTGTGGCTTGCTTAAAAAAAAGTAGCCTGCATAGATTTTCTCTTGTTAACTCATTTTCATTGTATCAGAAACAAATAGGAACAAACTCAGATATGTACGAATCGTTATTCTTAATGGCTGAAAAAGCTCATCTCAGCTCAGCTCAGCTCAGCTCAATGTGTGTGGAAACGTAAATTATCCTTGAAACCCCAACAAGACATCCATATCAGTTGATTTCTACAAAAACTTTTCCTACAAGTTTTATATATCAACCCAACCGTGAAATGGTCTCGCTGATGTGGGAGGCAAACGCTGAAGGACGCGTATTTCGGCAACATTATTTATTCGATGATGTTCCTGAAATAATATAACCACAACCGTAGATGGAGTAAATGAAGATACGCTTGAATGAATGGGTCCGGCTAACCCACAGTGAACGTGGTTTAACGTCAACCGTCAACTTGCTGGGACATGAATACATAATGAATTCATGGGCGTAGAAGCAAAGTTTATTGTGGANCTATCTTAAAAATTTTGAAATTCGTCAAAGGAATAAAAAGTTAAAAACATGTTTAGAAAAATAAATGGGAAACAATGAGTTAGCGACATTCTTCGTACCATCATCGATAAGTTTCCACCATACATAGTTTTTATGTAACATCTCATTTCTTCACAAAGTGTTTTCGGGATTTTCAATATGGCGCTGCCACTTCATAGGGCTCTTAAGTATTGTGAATAAAATTTTATATTGTCCTGTAAATGGGTAACTGTTGGACAATAAAGCTATTATTTTCATCATTATTATTATTGTACAACTCTTGACTGAAAAAAAAAAACAGTTTTTTAATATCAGCTTCAGAAGTCCTGTACAAATATTATCTCATTCTCCATTTTTTCCAGACCATTACTCGTGAACGATGGCCCTGCTTCTGGAAATACATTCTACACCACACAAATCTTTCGCTATCTTTTCTTGGAGAACAAAGAGTGAAATTTACATGAATATGTCGAGATTTATAAGGGATGTAGTATACGCTTTACGGGTCGGTAATATGTTCTGCTTGGTAACTGTAAACAAAGTACGCGAGCAATGCCTGTTTGCGGACAACTCTGAAATATATGTTGGATTAGTACAAACATAAATTTGATAAGCCGATATCTAGTCGCAAGGTTGTGTTTCCGGAAACATTTCGAGAAAGCAGTGGGGATTAAGTTCTTGGCGGATCAACTTGGGGAATTTTGGTTTTAATCTGTCGCTTAGTATCAGTGGTGATAAAAAATTAAAGTTTTCTGGGTAAATGTATAGAAAAATTGAAAGGGATAAATCATGCTCATTATAAAAGTTTCCAACAATTGTGTTGTGCATTGCGTTAATGATCACTTCCATTCACATCATTATGGAAATCTAGATACCACAAGTTTTGATTCTAATAGAATCCAATCCCTTGATAACGAGGAGATTGCGGTTGCTGTATTTCTAGATTATGAAAGAGCATTTGACAATGCACTGCCTGAATCTATAGGATCAACCCTGGCTGGGAAAGTTATAGAATCGACCATAACTGGCTGGATATGTGCCATGCTGGTAAACAGAACTGCAACTAGACTCTTCAAGACGGGGCCATTAGGTTGAGGGTCATCAGAGGCAGCCCTCAAGGTGGGGTACTATCTCCCCTTCTGCGGTCGCTCCTGGTGGATAGTCTGCTTGATGATGTAATATCCTCCAAAGCACGTTGGACTTTGTTAACAGTTGGTGCTTGAGGGAGCACATGTCTGTCAACCCCAGCAAAACTGTGATGATCCCCTACACAAGGAAGAGAAAATTGGACGATCTTACGCCACTTTCCCTCAATGGTGAGGTCATTCCATCTGGAACGGAGGTCAAATATCTTGACATCGTTCTTGATAAAATACTCACCTGAAACTCTCACTTGGACAAAGTTTTACACAAAGCCAGACTGTCTCTATCGACATGTTGAAGGATTTGTGGTAAAACTTGAGGTTTAGGTCCTAAACAAATCCATTGGATTCATGTGATGATTGTCAGACCAATGATCACTTATGGTGCAATTGCCTGGTGGTCGAAGGCTTTACGGAAAACGGCTCAGGCGTAGCTCTTCGTCTTACAGAGACAGGCTTGTCTGGCTATCAGTGGTTTCATCAGTACCACGCCGTCAGCGGCCATGGAGATCCTTCTAGATCTACCTCCTCTCAACATTATATTGAAGAGAGAGGCTAGATTGGACTGCATAAAGACTTGCGCGACTTGAAAATTGCACAAATCAATTTGAAGCAGAGTGCAACAGACTATTGATTGACACTGGAAGTCATAGCATTCTAGAAATGTATCCATCAACTACGAACTGCCTTATAAAGTACAGTTCCCGAGTAGAGAGGACTGGATCTTCTGGGACAAGGAAACATTAAGAGCAGATAGTTGGTGGTTTACAAATAGAGGACAGAGATCCAGGTCAGAGATATCGACCTTCCAGGGAACCTCTGCGACAGTATTTCAAGCGGAAATTTACGCTATTGAAATGTGTGCAGAGGGATTGGAAGAATCCAACCTCATCCACAAGTCAATAAAAATATTCTCGGGTAGTCATGCGGCGATGGAAACTCTTGGCTCCTACCGAGCAACGTCTGAATTGGTAGCAAATTGACAGAAACGACTCTCCTCGATAGAAAGACGTAACAGATTGTCTCTGATCTGGAATCCTGGCCAAACTGGCCTGCAAGTAGCTTCATGGGACCAGAACCTGTCATTGGCATAGCCGTAGGCTTTGCCAATCAAACATTGAATACCTGGATGGCAAGAAGATTTATGGACTTCTGGCAGAATCTTCCAGGATTAGCTCACTCCAAGGCGTTTATTCACTCTTCGAAGCTTGATACCAAACAGTTGTTGGACTACAGTAGGGATGAACTACGATGTCCAACAGGCTTTCACACAGGTCACTGTCATTTGAATCATCAAATACAGAGAATTGGACTGTCGAAAGACAGTGTGTGTCGCCTTTGTTTGAAAAGTGATGAAACAACAGAGCATATACTTTGTGCCTGCCCCGCTGAGGACCGCTGGATCTTAGAGTTCGGCAGAGTCGTACTCTTACCATCTGATCTGAAAGACCACTTACCATACAAACTAATCGGCTTCGTTAAGAAGCTGAGTTTATTTGGCCGAGTGTGAATAGGTGTGAGCCACAATAAACCCTTAGACGACATTTGTCTTGGAGTTTTCAGCTTCTGGTGAAAAGAATATCGTCCGAAAAGAATAGGAGAAACAAATAAAATATCACGATTTTCTTTTGGGAGAAGATGGTTGTTCTGATCATTGAAGCGCCATCTCGAACGTATTGAGACTTCGGGGGATGGAGCCTGACCAGCGCAACCTTAGGTTTAAAATAATAATATCCATGATATTAATGACTACTGGTCACTAAGACTTGGCCACTTTAGTCGATCGCAGTCGCGCGATTGATATAGAGATTACTGGCACAAGGTGCAGGGCCTGCCGCGAAGTGACTGATACCCCAATGCACTTGCTGTCGGAAGGCCCAGTATATGCGGTCTCACGCTATATGCATCGACATGAGACGTCACCAAGAGTACTTTATCAGCATATACGGTGGTTTTACGGTATTGACGAGGCATCGGTGTTCCTCTGTGCTTTAGGCGAAATCGAATCCGTTCTGGGTAAAGAGAAATGCTAAATTTATTGAAACTATTCGATTTTCACCTTAAGGTTCATCCAAGCTAATAAGCCTGATGTATTCCTTCTCGTCCACAAGAATAGGACGACATTTGTCTTGGAGTTTTCAGCTTCTGGCGAAAAGAATAGAAGAAACGAATGAAATATCACGATTTTCTTTTGGAAGAAGATGGTTGTTCTGATCATTGGAGCGCCATCTCGAACGTATCTAGACTTCGGGGGATGGAGCCTGACCAGCGCAACCTTAGGTTTAAAATAATAATATTCATGATATCAATGACTACACTTGAGGCCTTTGGTGAGTTGCGTCACCACTTACTTGAGCAACTGGTGCAAAACCGGACCGGCAGCCCAGGTATGCTGCCACTCGAGGGTCTACAGAGCTGAAAACCCGTTAGACTCAGAACTCGAGTTGACAAGGAAAGGTCCTCTACAATCGACCCGCTCGATGAGATCAAAGGTAGGGTAACAATAATTTGCCTATCGAAGAAAACTCAATGACAACGGACGCTTCGACTGAACGCATAAGCTAAGAGATAGCCTCATGTGTTGGTAATTGAGTGGTGAGCACGCGTCTAGAGTGTACATTTCGAAAATGCATGCTCTGTGATATGACACACATCCGTAGCATGCCACCTTTTTCGGCCAAAATCTTAGGGAGTGCGTATCTTTTTTTCAGCGGCAGGGCTATATAGCTCCTCCATGGCCTGCTGAAGAAGTGCTGGAAGTGGCAGTTCTACCATCCGTTGGCATGGATACAGAGGCGACTCGCATAATGCCACCAATGGAAAAATCAGAAAACGCAGGGCGCTTCACAAAACAAGCCACAAGTACTGGCTTGTTTGGATGCAAAGGTTTGTAGTGTTTTAACGGTAGAGGCTGACATCTAGTAACTTAAAACCGTCGTGTACAGCGCAATCAATCGCTTTCCGAATCGTAAGAACGAAATCACTGCCTTACGGTTCAGAAGATTGAACACCGGGTACTTGTATGTATCTGCTGCAGGATGCAGCTCTGTATCATGTTGTCGAGACAACACGCATCTCGTTTCTAAAGTGTGATGGATTACAAGGCGGCCAACAGGCCTTTCACGGCAGCACTTTGAGTCAAGGTGTGCTGCTGCCCAGCAAACGGAAATGGATACGAATGCTATTAGGTACTGAAAAGTCACTAGTGAGGCGAGTGAGAGGTATCGCGAAAAATCTCAGGTTCCGCGAGAAACCTTGTCGCTCATTCCAAGAACCTCAGCGTGTTATGGATAATTCGCCGACCGCTGATCAGGTGGAATCCTTTCGGAAACGAACAAGTCAGGTATGATATCAGCATTGGCAAAAATAACGTACCTATTCTAAAAACACTTTATTGCGTGATTTTTACTAGACAGTTTTACAAAAACGCAACACGTGTTTCGCCATACAATGGCTTCCTCGAGCGTGTCTTAATAACTAATTCTAAACATTCAATGCTATATATATATATATACCTCATTCCACCTGATTTTTTACCTAAGGTTGTAATGAATTAAATTACCTGAGCTTCTGTTCCATTTTCCACATTTGAAAACTTATTCAGTAAAGGAGAGTTATTCAATTCTAATTGATCTGGTCTTACTGGCTACATGTTACTTGGGAGGAATAGAAGAGCATATTCAGGCTGCTGGTGCAGTTAATATAGACTGTCATGGAAGATCGTCTCCTTCAAATGCAACACATTTGTGTTGCTTACCTACCCATCGAAGGTAACAGCAAAGTGACAGTCGATCAGGTCCTCAAAAGACTGAGGAAAATGTATCATCTGTCTGTCAAGTTCGAAGTGGATTATTATTTGCAAAAAATATTAGGCTTTGATGGCAAACCCATGGACCGAACAATATTTCATCCTTTGGCAGAGTTTCACTTTCATCTGCTCACCTGAAGAATTACCCAATAAAATAAATTTGTTGGGAGTTGAAATGGACACCACTATGTTTTGGCACAATCATGTCCCTGAAATTGCAAAGGCTGATTCTCAAAAGCTTGGAACACTGTACCAAGCCAGACAACTATACAAACCTTAGCAACTTTTGAAGCTGTATGAGGCTCAGATCAGACCTTCTTTGTTTAGAGCATGTATGGATCTCCACCCTTGAGCATACCCTGAAGCTGCTGGATTCCATCCAGAAAAGAGCCATTAGCCTGATTGGAGACAAGAACATCACTTGCAACCTTGATAGTCTGGAACATCGAAAAATGGTAGAATATTTGTCACTCTTTCATATATACTTTCACGGGAGTTGTTCAAGTGACTTGGCACATTTGGTTCCACCAAGAGTGACAGACTGTGGCTCCTCATCGTTTCGTAGAGCGGTTAATGATGGAATGTTAACCGCATTTAGAGCCCATCAAGGACTTTCCTGTAGTGTTAGTGTTTCGTCCTTTGAAAAAGAATAAACCCATTCATTTTGGTGATATCCCAACCTCACTTATCTCCTATCTTGCTTTTTCTGGTGAAACTCAATATTTTCAAACTGGATTCTTCACTGAAGATGAAATAATTTCAAAAAGGTAAATTCTGAACCCCTAATGAGTAACAATAAAAAGTCCTTATCTAAAATATTTAGCACCCGATGAGAAAATAAGTTGATGAAAAAACATCTGTATTTTTCACCCCTATTCCAACTGAAGGGATGAATTATTTTATTGAAAAAAAACTCAAACGGTTACACGTGCATTTCCACCGTACATCCCCGGGGTTATAGACATAATCGAAAAAATCTTAACATAAAAAGTATGAAATAAAAACATATTCCATGCCATCAGCCAACTTCAGCCAGATTCGTGCGCTGGAGTCATGGAAAATTGGACGTACTCGATCAGGCTGGAGTATATCTAATTTTACAATGTGCACGGACCATCAATTTGAAGAATCGGCGAAATTAGTGGCTCATCATTTTCACAGGTCACCAGGACACTCAAACATCACAGACAAGGAGAGAGCTGATGAGTGGGCAAGACAAGCATAATCAACTCCATATATAGTCCCTGCACCAGCTGTGGGGCTATCAGAGTCTTTGGTTCAGAAGCAGATCGAAAATTGGGTCTATAATAAACATAGAGACTACTGGAAAAACATATCAGGGAAGACATACGGAAAAACCTTCAGACCGACCTGCTTTAACAAAGCAGTGTTCAGCTCAGAAAAATCGCAGGGCTACTCACTAGGCATTGTTCATTGGAAAACACCTAAACAGAATGGGGCTGTACGAAAGAAACCTCTACTGCATGCAATTCAACAAAGCAAATCATTTGTAACAACCACTATCCTGGACAATAAAGGAACAGAGACAGTTCGTCATATTTTACACGAAAGGCAGGCATTGGACCATAGCTGGACAACCCAAATTATACCAGAAGAACTTCACTGAATGTAAACAAGACAAAAACTACAAAATGAAAATGCATATACTGCATTATGAATCAAAATATTTGCGACTGTCAGACCATAGAACAAACGGAACATATCAACTTTGTAACAAAAAGGCTCAGAGTATGTTCACTTTTTATGAACTACGTGACATATTACCAAAAAAAAAATCTTATAATACTCTTTACCTGTCTTGTCGAATCTATAATAAAATATTGTATTCCTGCTTGAGGTGCAATATTCAAAAATGCTACTAGCCCATTACACACCGCTCAAAACATACTGTTGGAAATTATCTTTAAAAAAATAGACTCTTTTCAGCAGGAGAGTTAGTTACATCAAGAAACCAACATGTTAAATATTCATTCACTATACACTCATCACTGCCTAATAAGTATGTTCCATGAACGAGCAGATTTCACGCAGAAAAATTCACGAGATACTCGATCAAAAATTAACCAGAACGTGAGAATTGAATTCTTTATCAAATTCTTTTTTCTTTTATGGTCCAAAAATATTCAACATCTTATCTAAAAATGTGAAAGATATAACATCTTTCAAACTATTCAAAAAAGAGGAGAAAAAGTATGTAAATAATTACCAAGAAAAATTTCCAACTTCATACTGAAATTGATACTTACTTATAATTTGTATATATTGTGTATATAAGCACTTTACATACCCTACCCAAATTCAATAATAATACCACACTAAGCGGTTATACCACAATCGAATTGATTCAAATTATCCAATCTTATTTGAACCCCAATTTTAAATTCTCTCTCTTATCCTGTTTCTATATTCATAAAAAATTCAAGAAAGCTTCACTTACCATTTGAATTCAATTGTACATGCTTATTTAGATATCACAAAACAGGCTATATTGTTATTATGAAACAGGTACATGTAAGAACTTAACAAAAAATAAATAATAATTGCACTAAAAAAGTTTCCCTTGGTTATCTTAAAGATGCGATTTTGTTCCATCCTTTACATGAAAGAAGACATATGCCTCTCCACTCACAAGCGATTTTGATGAAATTGGTGACACGTGTGAATCGTTGTATTTGTGCCACGCGCCAGTATACGGGTGTCTGCAGTATGCTGTATAATGCCCTCTGTTAGTAGTCCCACTGTGATTTAAAAGTCCATATAGATTATAACAACAAGTAGTCACATTTTCTGCTGCAAAATTGTCCACATCCAATCCTTCTACAGGAAATTCGATGACATCATTCCATTTGCCTCTACTTTCCGTTGGAGAGAATCTTTTTAAATTTATAACTGAAATATGAGGAAACTTGTGGATTGATAGGGACTCTGTGCATTTTCTCCTTTCCTTGCATTTCGAACACCTCGGTTTTTCATTTCCATCCAAAGTTTCTTCTCTTGTAAACGAATCCAAGCATTGCCACAAACTCAATTGGCCGTTTCTTTGTGATATGGAGAGATACAAATCCCAGAAAGGATCAAAGGTTACTGATGAGTATCCACAGTGTGTGCATTTCATCGTGGATTTCAACTGACCAACCAAATTATCTACTATCTTAGAGTAATGCATCCTCAGATATGTGAGCCATGACTCTTCTGTATTTCCGCTGTCGCTCAATTTTTTGTCAATCATCGTTAAAATTGATTTAGGTTTCACATCAATCATATTAACGTCTCCATGTGAACCTTCTAAAAGATAACGAAGAAACTCCTGGGAGTTACCCATGAATAGAGTAAACCTTTGAATCTGAAAACTACTGTATTTACTACTCTATCAAATGAATCTTTTGACCACAATTTATTGATGACTTATGAAAACTCTTTGATTAAAGCACCCTTCATACTAGTATTGATATCTTGAATTTATCCTTTTTCGAATATTCCAATAATCATCTCGTATTTCATAAACATTGAAGTACGCTGTTTATGAAACAGGTGTTACCAATATCTTACAGGCTATATTTGCCCAGCGTGAGTCTACTTCAGTGAGTCATTTGAAATAAAACTCGTACAACTATCCAATATCTATTATTTTATTTATTTCCACATTACTGATTGTTTTTGATATTGATGTTTGTATGTAAAATGGTTTTGAGAAATATATTGAATTGAATTGAATATTGAATCCAGCAAAAATAGTACAGGGCACGAGATTGTTTGAATGAGTGCCAAGAAAAAGATACTCCTATGATCTTTGATTCTTTGGGAAAATGTTCTTACTGTTTGGCCAATATACAGTTTTGGACAAGAGTCACAAGTCAGCTTATATACTCCTGATCTAAGAATAGATGAATAGATTATTATTCGTTCTGTAAGCTACGTTCACGCCTTCTTTCATTAAAAAACGGGCAATATTCCTGGTTGGTTCACCTAAATATGCCAATGTCCTATAACTGACGTTATATGGGTAGACCAGATCCATGGCTTGCTTTTGTAGTTTTTTGGAAAGAATGACGTTTATAATATCTACCTTATAACTGTTATTATCCGCGATTTGTTTGATCAAATTCAGCTCTTTCTGGAAATCCCTATCAGACAGTGGAATATTCAATAATCTGTGAAGCATACGATTGAATGCAGCAACTTAATGCTGGTAAGGGTGTGTGGAGGAATTATGTATGATAATGTCCGAGTAAGATGGTTTGCGGAAAATTGCAAATTCATGTTTATTGTTATTTTTCGTAATGGTTAAGGTAATTCATTGAATCATTTACCTCCCTCTCAGTGGTGAATTTTATTGACGGGCGGATGGAATTGGCATATTCAATGAACTTGTCTAATTGCCTATCTGTACCAGTGAAACATACTAAGATATCATCTACGTATCTGTAGCTAATTGATTATTATGGATTTCATACTCTATGTTATCCATGAAAATTTCCGCTAGCAGGAGACTCAAAGGGTTCCCCATTATTAGTCCTTTTCTGTTTTATCAGTGGATTCACGTGGTTTTTGTCTAAGAGACACTCAACTAGTCCCATTGTTTCAGTTGGCGGAATACTGTGAAATAAATTTGGGACATGAACGATATTAATTTTGCGTTATCGGGAAAAATTACGTTCTTAATATTATCCACTAATTGATAAGAATTATTTTTACTGAATTTTGGCTTGAAGTTGGTGTAGCTTTGAATCAATTTAATCAGGATTTCTGAGATTTTTACGGTAGCTGCCGTTACAAACGACACCACTAGCCTAATCGGGAAATTGGTTTTGTGTAATTTGATAAGGGAATACAGTTTTGGTGGTTGTGGATTCATTTATCCTTTCCATTCGTAACCAATTCTATTGTTTTGAGAGTTTCCTTAACCTTTTTCTGGAACATAGTTGTAGGGTTATTCCTCAGTATCTCGAAGCTTCATGAATTAAGGAAATCTAGAGTTTTTCCTATGTAGACCTTTTTATGTAATGCAATAACCGTTCGACATTCATCTGTTCTCGTAAAAATCACTTCATTATCTTTAACTTTTTGCTTAATTGATTTTGCAAAGTTACTTTCTCCATCAGACTGAATTTGATCAACAGGTTCAGATTTCAAAATGTTTGCCGCGACATGTTTATTATAATTACAAGTACCTCTCAGAGCCAGCTCTGTTTCTATACCTAAACATTCTATGGTCGTAGCATAGTCGTAACATAAAACCATATATTAATTCTACAATTGCTTCGCCCTCCAACAAATGAATATATGATAAAATTAACAGATTTCGACTGCGAACTCTTCACGCATTGATGTGTATTTATGGAACAAACGTATCTTTTTTTGTACCTTATCATCAACAAGTGCTTCAGTTCATTGACGGAAATGATATGGAAATAAATGACTTTGGTATCATTCAATCAAACCTATTTGTTTATTCGAATCTGAAACATTCTATTGTTCAACGTTTTGACGCAGTATCGAATTCAAGTTCAATAGTCGGTTCCCATTGAATTCGACTAGCAGATAATTATTACTGATGGAGAACATCTGTCGTCTGTTAGATTTGAATCATTGGATTATCCAATTTCAATCAAATGAAACCCTTATCAAATGGTGAAACCGTTTCAGTTGGAAACTAATTAAGGATTACTGAAGGTGAGATCGTTATTTTGTGACTATTACTAATAGAAGTTGCATCGTTTTCAACTGATTGAAATTTTTATTTGTTGAAGATTTGACAGGCCAAATATATGAATTGTTGGCAGAAATCAATCTATTGTTTTTTCATGTTTTTCGGAAAAAATGTCACATTGGAAAGTGGTGCTAGATTGGTATTTGTTTTTTGCATGTTGTCAGTGAAGGGTCAAATTATTCATTTCACACAAATATTCATTTTCATAGCGATTCGTCGAAATTATTACTCATCAATGATTCGCTGATGTTGCTATCTTGTGAGATACCCACGTCTGGTTCCTTCACTGAAGACAATACATCTTTTTCGAGTGATACTGCTTTCTTCTTGGGTATTTTTGTCATGCTGGTGATGAGAAGATCAGATGTTATGAGAAGCTTCGTTCCTTGCAGTACGTGATATCTTGCGAGAATAATACTCGCGATACCTTTTGAAATCTTTGTTGCGGGCTTCTTGGGCTTCTCCGCTCAGTTGACCTATTGGAAGTATAGCAAGTTCTATAATACTGGAGCCGTGTATTAAGATTCTATGTACACTTGGTGGCATCGGGTACCATGGATACTCTCCAATAAACTGTTTTGCCGTCTCTAGAGCTCTCCACATTTGTTTCATATCCACTTGATATGGTTTGTAGAATTATTTTGAAGCGTTCTATAATATCAATGTCAACATCAGTTATTGTTGCTGATATATCTGGATAATTGAAAAAACGCCTTGCAGTATTTCCGTCATTGGTACTTCCAAAACCGGGCTTTGGTTTATCAACAACCAATAGACCTAACTCATGTCGGAACTGATTTTGGATATCGTTTTTCTAGTCGCTACAATTTGCTTGTTTTTCTCTCCACGGGCTTGCTATATCTTCAACGGTAGGTGTAGTAGACATTCTAAAAACCGTATCCATGCATGAAGCACAGATAGGCCAAATTCCAATCTAGTTGTGTCCAGTTCGGTTGTGTAATAATATGGTCTGTTTCTGAAGACAATGAAAGGGGAAAGAAGAAACTGGAGGTTTCAAAGTTTCGAGTATAGGAGCTTTCTAGCTCGTTTCTCCTTCATTTATAAAGCAACACCCTAGCCCTCGCGTCAGCTACGCTATCCACAAAAACCTCATATCAGCGTTTTTTAAACCTTCCCAAGTGTATGATCATCGGCAGGATGCAATACATTTATTTGTTTAGTCTAAGTAAATTTTAACATGACCACAACGACGCTCGAAGGTTCGACTGTCATAAAGTAATTCAGCGCTTTTTCAACTGGAAAAAATATCGACACCGAAGAAACGGGTGATCGACCTCGATCTCAATGAATAAAATAATATTTTATGTTACTCTCGAAATGGCCGTTATTACAGTTGCAAAGGAGATTTTTTCAATATTATTGAAATCTTTGCATGTGAGACCACAGATAAAACATCTTTGTGTTGATGTAGTTTCTGTGAGTGCATTACACACCTTGCCGTCAACCATTGTGAGTAGCAATTTGAAATTTACCTTAATATGGGTGTTATTGAATTCATATGTCAGTGGCCGCAATTGCTGTATTTGTGCATCTATATATTCAATTTCCCATTTGGATAATTGTTGGGTTTCATGTTGGAACTGAAATCTTATTGGTCTACAATACCGTGTAGAGGAACTTCTTGTGTTCTGCCAAACAATAATTTCCTGTTGTTCTGAGGTTTTTTCCGATATCAGTCTGATAGGTACAAGAGAGGAAATGAAAATATTTGCATCTCTGGCATTCAGATCACTGTCGAAATTTTGTTCATATTATGCTTGTCCTGATCCAACAAAACCCCACTTACAAATTAAAATCAATTTCTGAAAGGTCTGAAGTGCTACTCAAAACTGCGTGCTGAGCATCCAGGAGGCGTGAAGCGGTATGATTGAGAAGAGCTTGCAGTTGTACTTCGGCAGAAGTCTCTGTTACTATAATGCTGTCCTTTTCAGGATAACATTCCTTTCTCGCCGCTTGCATCTTCTTATATGATGGAAATCTCTCCTTATCTTGCTCCCTTATTATATTATATTGGTGTCTTGTCAGTTGAGCTTCAACATACATAGCCAGAGCCTCTACTCCTGTGAGTTGTCGCTTTTTGTGTACACTATGAGACTTGAAAGCAGTTTTATACTTCTTTCCTCGCATTGGAGTTGCTTGAGTGACATCCTTCATCACACTTGCTGCTACTACTTGACCAGAACATCGCAAACTCAAATGAGAGGCGAAAGATAATTCTTCGGGCGAGAAGGTTTTTCTAAAGGACTTCGTTTTTTGGCGTTTTGTTATCTCTGAAGATGCGCTGAAAGTAATTTGAGGTCTACCTGCTTTCTTAGATGAAATGATAACATTCGGAAAACTTATTGAAGTATTCAGCCAGTTTTCGTTTTTCATAACAGATCTGTCATGAATTCGATTAGATCTCTGCCATCTTTTTTTGAAATCCAGGGCAAAGAACGAATTTTTTTTCGTAGTGCAGGTAAACCTTGTTTTGGACACTTTGTACGCATTTCGACGGAGTTTTTCAAGGCGTGCACTCGCTCTTCTAATATTGAATAACCAGAACTATTAATTTTATTGAATAATTTCCTTCTAGTTATATATATTTCTGAGGAACCCACTCCTAGAAATAACAAAAAACGATATTTCTCAAACTGACAATTGGTATTGTTAATTTTGAATGATATTTTCTTCAAATAGAGCAAATACGTGCAACATTTTTTTTGTTATTATGTGATTACATGCTACAAAGATCATTCGGAAATGATAATTAGAAACATGATTTGCTCTAATTACAACTAAAATCATAATCGAACTTTGAATTGTTGAAAAAAATTGATCCTCTTAGTGATTTTGGTAATACTTTCAAAATTGCCTTTAATCAAACAAATTATTATCATGAGTCAATAGACTAACCTGTGTATAAACACTCCATGTCAAAATCAAATTTTCAATTTTGAACACACCAGAGTTCTATCAACACAAATTTACGATGCAATGGTTTCACAGCTGCAAAAATAGCTAACGTCAAATCGAGTTGAACCGAATGCCTGCTAGATCTGGGCCCAATACGTATTGTCCCGCATGCAAACACTATTCAACTTTACAATCGTGTGTTATTTGACTCCGATTGCTTGTTTTCCTTTTTGGAAATTTCTCAATTCCATCTTCCAAATAATACTTCGATTTACACAGCAGAGGCTTATGCTATACTCCAAGCTCTTTTGTAGGTTAAACATAATGGCGAAGCTAGTTTAGTCATTTTATCGGATTTCAAATCTGTCCTCCCCTACAAAACACATACCATTAAAAATTCACTTATTTTTGATTATAAAAACTTTTAAAAACTGTTTTCCGTTGATCAGCTGTCGCCCCCATACGAACGACAACTCTCAGAAGTTGAGAAACTTGTGCGAGATAAGGACTAACGATGTCTTACCTTTCAACGTGTGATTTCTAACACGGTTAGATTACTTTTTCAGTAATGAAATTGACATCGTTTCCATTTGGATCAAAGGCCACTCGGGTATTTCTGGAAATGAAAAAGTAGGTGTGGCAGCGAAAGAAGCCACCTCTCTAGAATTGTTAACTGATATCAGCTCCCCGCAAGATATAATCTCAGACGTTAGATATGAAATATGACTAAATTGGGGCAACTTCAACTTCTCAAGAATTCACGCCACTATCATCAGACGAATAAAAATGAACCATGGTAAGTTTCATGCACATCTGGCAAAAATAGACATTGATGTGAATCTATTATGATCATGTAACAATTTCTCATCAGCGGATATAAATCACATCTTATTCATGTATTACAACTTTGAACCGGACGGATTTCTCAAATAATTTGCTTTCCTCGAATGTTTCGTTTCCAACCAATATAACAGTCCACAGTCCTTTCAGCTACACTCAATGAAAAAATATACAATATAAGTTTAATATCCATAATTAAATCTAAAATATCAGTATAAAACGTACTAACTAGATTATTCCAAAAATTCTGTGGCAAAATATACTCCGGTTTGATGCCAGGGGGGGGGGTTGAAAACCAACAGCTTTCTTCACACTCAGATAGTAATAAAATACTACTTAGAGTACTGTCGGGTTTTAGGCGTGGTCACAACTGTACTACAGCTCTACTGAAGGTAACCAATATAAATCTAGATTTTAGCAGGGCATTTGACAAGATCAATCGTGAGCTGTTATTGTCAGTCTTACACGTTGGCTTGTAAGATGATACAGTTCTGATTATTTTTTAACCTAGTCCAAAAACAGTTGACTTTACAGAAAAATGCAGGACACATTTCTTGTAGATAACCGTATGAAGAATAATTTTTATAATGAACTTCACTGACCTACGAGCCATAGGTCGCGAGGTATTTCCAAAAACTGATTTTCGTGACCCTTTGACCCTTGAAACTTTTTTATCCAGCACGACATCAATGTTGATTTTTAAAATTTTCATTAAAACGCCATAATGAAGGTGTATACCAAAATTCAGCTCAGTAGGAATCTTTCCGCAGATAAAACCTTAAATGACTGGACTACAAAGGTTCCAAACAGTGCATCACAAGTTCATAAAATCGTTTTCAAAGTGGGCCTTTTACGAAATAATACCCTCACGCCAACGAGCAACCCAACTATCATAACATTTTCTGAGAAAAATTTTTTAAAACGACTTCAGTACTCACTTCGAATTCTCTTTCACTTCATCTATCGATCGAAAACTGCTGTGCTGTGTAAATTTGAGTTTAGAAAGATTGAAAAATCAGCCGGAGTCATATCAGCTGAATACGGTGGCCGTTCAGTAAGGTTTGTTGAATTTTCCGCCAGATATTTGTTCACAATGAAATCCATGAGTTTATTCTTATCAAATGGTGGTTTTTGACGGATTTGCTCGAAGAAGCCATTGAATGGTTAAATACTCAACATTACGTTCACTTTTGATCGAATATGACGAGACTCTTGCGGTTTTGACTTAGTTGAAAGGAGCTACTTCGGAACTTGTTTACCGGTTTGCATATCAAATTTGAGAAACTAACTCTCATCACCGACAAAAGTGAGGCAAACTCTCATCACCACATCTCGATCACTTTTAAATGCACTGTAACCAAGTCTCGTGCATCCTTTGAACATTTTCAGCGTTTCGGCACATGAAACTCTATTCGTAGATAATGCAAAATTCAAGACAAACTCTCTGTTTATGTTTTTATCCATTGTAAAAATCGCAAAACACGTTTGGGGTTCATTGAGAAATTGTGTACTCTAATCAAACTGAAAGACGTTCAAATTTCGCGTGAGTATATACATTTGTAGCAACCTAGCTACAAAAATGATTTCTTCTATTCCTTCACGTGGGATTTCCAAATGATCGATAACGGAGACCTTTTTGACAGACAATTGATTGAGTTTCCAAAAGAATCCTCAAAACAAAATCTTTGTTTCAGGCAAGTTGTCCTACAAGTGGAAAATTACTATCGCCTTCGAATATTGAACGATCTAGATGGATTGACAAAGAATTCTCCAGAAAATGTTGTGGATTTGGAATGCCCATAACTAATGACAGTTGACTGATTGAAAATTGAAGTGAACTTGATAACAAGTGAAAGAAAAAATCCACAGTTGTTCAGATAAAATTCAACGCTATGTAGAAAGGCAAATGCTAGATTTTGTTTCTATATCTTTACTTCGAGCAGGAATTTTATCTTGAATATCACTGAAATAGATATATTTTTCAGAACAAACGGATCATCCCCATAATTAAAACGGAGAGAAGATATACGAGAACATGTACACTTCCGACTTTCTGTTTCATTGTGATTGCGAATACTTCAGGACCATTTTCGGTTTGACTTTTTCAACATCGCCTATCGCATCGCCTATGATAAATTCTGCCGCAGTTGCATACGAAATAGCATACCTATAAACCTGTAGAACACAACATAGTTCATCAGGTCAGTCGATGTTAATTTCATAGCAAATAGAAGAGGCACTTTGAATAATGGAAAAATTATTATTTGGCATCTTTCACGACTATACAAGACGTGACTTTTCTCAACTAAACGATATATTCAATGTGGTTGCATTTAATTTCACAGTCATTATATCCTTTCCCATCACTTGCATTTAGAAAAACCCGTTCGGAGTGAGTAATCGCTTCATCAATATTCATGACCTAATTTGGAACGAGCAAACATGACTTCGTTCAGCAAACTTTTAGAAAGGAATAATGCAAGATTTGATTCAAATCGTTCTCTAATCTCGGAAAAGGAAAGGTCAATTATCATTACAAGCCATGTCTTTATCGTTGGAAACCAGAAAGTAACTCATGGAAGACGTGTTTTACTAAATCTTGGCGGCTACTAGAGTCTCCTCAATAATGATAATAACAATAGAAGAAATTTCCAAATATATCGTATGCAATTTCAGATGTAATACAAAAAAAATCAATCGATTGTTCGTCTTAGATAGTGAATAATAAACATTGTTACTACCCAATAAAACTCAAAGGTTGTGCATGGGAATTTCCTACTCATTGTGTTAGCAAATAATCTTCGAGGGGTATATGTACTGAAATATATCTTTCTGTAGGTTGGTCTTCACTAGTTAGAGACAAGGTGATAAAATTACTCTTCTGATAATTTACTGTTAACAGGTTGTGAATCAACCAACTGTGGATGTGAGAAAGGCCTAATGCAGTACATTCATATACCTTTTCCAATGTATCATTTATGAAAACAATAGCAGTATCATCTGCATATGATAACTATGTGGCCATGAAAGTTGTTTAGATCAGCAATGTTGTTAATATACACGAAAAACGATATTGGGCCCAGCACTGAACCCTGTGGAATGCCGATTGTGATTTTCAGATTATAATATAAAATGCCCAAATTATAATTGTGAAGTAACAAAGTAATCACCCGTTATTTTGATATTCTACCGTCTCCGGTATCGTTTCCCCATATCTTTTTGACCAAAAATTCAAACATTCTAATGAATGACCAACTGGATTTGAATGGATCACCATTATTGAACTTGTTCTCTTAAAAAAAACTGAGGAAGTATTATTATTGATGAAGAAGTGAGGTAATATGCTTCAGGTAATCATAATTGAGGAGGTGCCTCAGGTATATGAGAATTGTAGAGGTTTACGTAATTTGATGGAGGTAGTACCAATTGTAGTTACCTGTGGAATATAAATATTAGAGTAAGAAGCAAGTATTGAAATTAATGTTGAAGAAGCTACTGTGTTAGTGAAACATGTGATATATTTTTCAAATGAAGTTTTTGAAAATCATATCGTGAGGTGTAGTGTTTGAAAGTTCATCCCACATAAACGCAGTTCTCCAAATGAAGAAGTTCCTAAACAGTGAAATTCGAGGGGTACTGAGTTGAACCTCAAAACAATGAGCAACCCCAGTCCGTCGCGTATTTCTGATATGTACCGCTCTTGGAGGAATCAAATGTGCCAAGTCACTTGAGCACTTCTCATGAAAGTATCTATAAAATAGAGACAAATCTCTAAACTTTTTTCGATGGCTATCGAGGTTGCACTTGATGTTCTCGTCTCCAATAACGCGGATACAACTTCTCTGGATGGAATCCATCAAGTTCAGGGTATGTTTGGGGGCAGAGCTCCATACAAGAGAACAATATTCCAAAGAATGTCTGATCTGAGCATTATAAAGCATCAAAAGCTGCTGAAGTATGTACAGTTTTCTGGTTTGAAACAGTGTTTAAAGCTTTTGAGAAGCAGCCTTTGCAATTCCAGCAACATGATTGTGTCAAGACATATTCGTGTCCATTTTCACCCCCCAACAAACTTATCGAAACAGAAAGCGGAATTGTCTGACGTGACATTATTATATCCAGTTTGGAGACATTTATCTTTTTGGAGAAAACCGATGCCTGGGTTTTTGTGGCATTGAGTTGGACCTGTTTACTTCCACCCCAATTCAAAATCACTTCTAGATCCTCATCAAGATATGCATCTTTTTGCTGTCGGTGAAGATGTGCCTCCGTAGCCGATGTCCTGGAATCCAAATGGAATGAAGTGTGCTGTCGTCAGCAAGGCAATATATTGGATTTTTTTTCCAATGAGTCTTTGATATACAATAAAAAGAGGGTTGGGGAAAATATGGATCCCTGAGGGACACCAGCATTGATGATGATGATAGTACTCGAGAGATATCCATCGACGGGCACTTGCAGGAAACGTTCTTTCAGGAAGCTGAAGACTCATACACAAAAATGATTCGACAAGCCATAGCATCGCAGTTTGGCCAGCAAATCTTAATGCGACACACGGTCAATTGCCTTGGAAATATCAAGCGCAACAGCTCTTGATTCTTCATGTTTCTCAATTGCTTTATTCCAAATATGAGCGACATACGATATAAGGTTTCCTGTTGATCTTTGTTTCCGATAGCCATATTGATGATCGCTCAAGATGTTGGAGCCTTCCAAATATTTGAGGATATGGTGGTTTACGACTTTCTCCATGATTTTTGATATCACAGATAGCAAAACGACTGGTCTATAGTTATTTGGAAAATATTTGTTCCCCTTTTTGAGAATAGTCTGAACGCGGGCAGTCTTCCAACAAGAAGGAAAAACCCCTTTCTCGTAAGACAGGTTGAAAATCTGCAAGTACGAGTTCAATTGCGCACTTTTTAATCACGATGACGGGCACTTCATCAGGACCAGACGCCTTGTTCCTATTGAGCTGTTCCAAAACTCGCCTGTCTAGAGGTTGTCGAAAAGTAATTTCCAGCATTGTGAATGTTAATGTAGAAATAGTGGGTAGAGCTTTTCCCAGAAAATCGACTTAGGAGCCAGACGCAACGCTAGTCAATTCCCTTTTTCTATGGTAGTTGTTGCAATTGAACCAACCGCTTGTAGTAGTGATGGTATTGTGGATTTTATTAAGTCCTGATTAAAAGCTTCAGCTACTGACCAGAAGAATCTAAAACCGTTGGGATTGGTTAGCAGTTTATGATAAGTCTCCATTTTTCTTTTTTGTATTCAATGCCAAATTCATTCATTTGAGATATTTTGAAAAAGTATACAATGATTTAAATACGTTGATTGCCATACAACGTGTAAGATTTCACCTCGAAATTCTTCGATGGGGGAAAAAATCGTTAAAATATTTGTTGAATTGTGTCCATGACAATCAAAAGTCCTTTGAATAATGAATTGAAATCAATGAAAAATTCAATGGCATTTTTCACAACGTGATAGAAACGTGACGCTTCCAAGTTGAACGAGTGTTTTTTCAATGCAGTTAGAGGTTTTTAATTTTTCTGCAAATGTGTCCTTTTCCCCCACTTTCATTCATAAAAAAAAACTTAAACGAGAAACACTTCAATAATATTCAAGATCCAGGAAAGCTCGCTTTTTTCACTCAACTTTCTGAAATGAAAAATGAAAAGTTTGCTAAAGAACGGAAAGATTAATCAACATTACAGGCCATTAGGTCTCCATAATTTCCAGAAACTGTTATGTTTTATGGGTTCTCGACAGTATCTAGAAGTTACTCGTTGAATTGATAATTCTTAACACACCGCCCACTTTCGATTTTATATCTTCTTGTTTCTGATGTTGTGTTCATGCAAGAAACCCTTAATGGAAAGGCTGAATTACTACTAGTTTTTCATAAGAGACCCTGGAACTGAAATGGGGAAATTACTGTAGTGCAATCAGATAATCGCGTTTGTTTGTGAAGGGTGATTCATAATTTCAATTACGAGTAAGGGAATTGAAGAAATGGAATAATTTTAGTAATCATCGAATACTTAGGGAAAACTATGTTAAGAAGAAAAAAATGAATCCAGTTTTTCCCAGACTTCTAATGTCTGTCCCAAAAGTCCATCGACACTAAAAAATTACGTCCTGAAAATTTTGGGTTACGAGAATATTGAATTTGGATTTTTTCAAAGAAAAGGAATGTATAGACTCTTTCCTTATATTAACAAAAATACCGTGAACAATCACAAAGCTCAGGTGAAAGCGAATTTTCACCTAATTTCATTAAAGAAATTTTGGCCTGATGGCTATATTTCTATCTTATACATGATTACCTCAGTCAATATGGAAATTAAAGTTTCTAGTATTGTCAAATCATCTATAGGAACAATTAGTTCAGGCCAGTCTCAACTCCCTACACTGTAGGTTGATAGACTGACAACCTATCAGAAAACAACTACTCCCCTGGCTAATATCACGAAGGGCGTTGGATTATATCCGACAGGTGTCACTGCAGGATTCTTCACTGAAGTTATTCCTCCATATGCTGTTGACGATACAACTGCTGTAATAGATTTTCAATTATTGGAACACATATGCAGACCGGCTTCGAGCTGTTTGGCCACTCGTCAGTGCAAGGTAGTGTCTATCATCAATATAAAGTGAATGATTTCCGATGATTGAAAATCGAATTCCTTCCGAGTATCATTCCTGTCACTAGGCTGAAGTTGACAACAAACAGAAGGTTTGTCATCGCCCCATCTTCCTGTGACTTTATATCAAAATATACTTCATTGCTTTCACGAGATTGATATTTTGAGTCCATATAATGTATCATTCCCGAGTTTCATTGAAGTAAAGTGCAAGAGAATATTTATTTATTCATTCAACGACAAAGTCAATTTACAAAAACATGTTTAACAAAGAGTGAGGAACTACAAAGTATTTTTGAATGCCCATGCCTGATGTCTACATTACAATTTACAATTTTACAAAACAATTAGCAAAGTGTAAAATACTAAATATTAATAAATCCTTATGTTTAGTGACTACATTACTAAAAGATGAAAGAATTCTTGTACTCACAATAAAAAAGTTGTAATATGTGTGATTGATGACTTGTTTACTTTATGGTAATTCATTTCATTTGAAAAAGATGTAAAAAATCTGGTACTTACAAAAAAAAAGGTAAGGTAGAGAAAAGCTTCGAAAACGCTATAGCCTTTTCAATTGATTTTTAACAGATCTGAGTTATTATAGTATTGGTTTCCCAGCTTCAGAATACGAGGAATCGGACTGTTCGAAGCCTAATTGGTATGGAAAAAATTTATATGAAAAATTTGGTGATAGAACACATCAAAAGAGCCGAATTCTACTCTTAGTTTTGTTGTGAATAAAAATTGTGAGAATTCATACGAAACAAAGAAGACGTTTATTATCAAATATTATTATTATCCAAAAGTTGAACCAGAGAGGTGAGTGATAATTGAATTCAAAAACTGTGTACCCTGAGCTGAGGCAATAAACCGAAAATAATATATAGCTTTATGTATTTGCCCGGCCATGATTTTTTCCTCAGTGTGGCAAGTTGGTATGATATTGAAATTCAATGGTAGAAAGGGCTCCAATAATCAGATCCACCATCATAATGACCACTCCTCACACCGTAAAGTAATGACCATTGGGTCTGAGGAACAGCGCAGTGAACGACGAATAAAAGCCTCCTGCATTCGTCTGTCTAAGATGTCTGCCTTAGTGAGGCATGCCGGCATGATCTTAAGAGCTGAGTAGAGAGTGTCATTCCACTGAGAACTAGAATAATCAGAACAAATTTGGTCTGAATGGAGTCTGCCAGGTTCAAAAGGCAGGCTTAGTAGCTTACATGATCCCGAGGATGAGGAATGAATAGTTCAAATGAAATCGGATTCGATATCCTATCGATCGTAGTGCAACACCAGTGTCTCGTTAATACCGCGAAAGTGCTGTAGAAGCACTCTTAGGGCTGCGTTATTTATGTGAAAATAGGTTGTGAAAATAGGATCAACCTACTGTGTAGCTATATCCGAGACGGGCTTGAATATTTGAAGTTCATTTCTTTACATTTGTTTACTACCCGTCTTCAAGCATAGCCCACTGACTAACAAAAAAGTATTTCACTAGTTCGGACTTCCATTGTCTACTATATAAAATGATTTGAAATCCCTGAAACAAGTAAAAAAGAATAATTAAAAAAGAATAGTTGAAAAATAACAATTATATTAAGCAACNTGCACTGACGAGTGGCTAATGAGCTCGAAACCGGTCTGCAAGTGTCCAGTTCCAAAGTTGAAGGTCGACTCTTCCAGTTGTATTGCCAATTGCATATGTAGGAAATTTTCTGTGAAGATTTCCGCACTGACGCCTGTCGGATATAATCCAACGCCGTTTGTGGTATTAGCCAGTGGAGTAGTTGTTTTCTGATAGGCGTCAGTCCATTCAACCTACTGTGTAGGTATATCCGAGACGGGCTTGAACATTTAAAATTCATTTCTTTACATTTGTTTACTGCCTGTCTTCAAGCATAGTCACTGACTAATAAGATAATTATTATTTTTGTTGCTGTTCAGACAATGAAATGTTTGTGAATTGTGGTAGTAATTTATCATCCTTGCTTATGAATGTTATTGTATGGTGAAACAAGTGTCGCGGTTTTGTGAACCTTTCATTTTAAAAATCGCTCAGTGAACTGTTTTCGCAAGTTTTGAAAGAGATTTTTGTCAAATTTTGGCCAAATATATTCAACAAATGTTTGTGAATTGGTAGTAATTTATCATTCTTGCTTATGAATGTTATTGTATGGTGAAACAAGTGTCGCGGTTTTGTGAACCTTTCATTTTAAAAATCGCTCAGCGAACTGTATTCGCAAGTTTTGAAAGAGATTTTTGTCAAATTTTGGCCAAATATATTCAACAAATTTATTTTATATGCGTCTTACACTATTCCGTTCTCATCATTAATTTTTCCCAATAATGAATGTCCATCAAATATGTCTGAAGAGTACGTGATTGAATAAATACCATTTCGGAATGAAAAACCAAAAGGACTTTTATAGGAATGATTTTCTTGAAAAAAAAACAGATATTCAATAGATCCTCCAGTGGAATTGAACATCAATCAATTTGTTCTAGATGTCGGAATTGCCGTTAAACAGGAGAACGGAAAGATAGGACATAAATATGTCAGTTATTCTGCAATTCAATTGGAAAATATCGCCGCCCCATCATTACCATTCAACGTATATTTCGCGTCGCATTGTTGCTTTATAAGGGCTGTCAATGTCTGTTGCCATGAATTTGCATTCTACTTATTTTCCATCCAGCTTATTTTCCATTCGGCATGCAGAGGGGATGGAGCTGATGATATTTGATCAAATCAAATTCATTTTCACATTGCTGCTTTAAAGATTTGAATAATTCAATCAGTTGACTTATTTTCAACTACTAATGTTCATGTGGTGATGAGACGATTATCAAAATGAAAAGAAAATATTTGGGGGAAATTTTTTCAGCTATCTACTCCTCCATCATGAAAAATGGAAATTAAAACTTCAACTGTTCTTATACCACTTATAACGTTACTGCAGTTTTTTTCTAAGGACGCATTCAAATTTATACATTAAACTGAAGTGAATAACAATGTAGATAATAACAGATGGCCCTTAATAAATATATTACCTGAACTTTGCCCACATGTGTCAATGTGGGCAGATCAATTTGGTCATTTACATAACTTTCCAATAATTCCAACTTATTGAGTTTCCAAACCTTGCCTGCATAGTGCAAAATTTCCGTATCGTTTATATTCGGGAACTTGTGGTTATATTTCAAACAATGGTTTGAAAACGTCGAATCATTTTTACCTAGTCTGAAGGACCTTCAATGTTCAGCATACCGTTTTGGTAAATTTCGGCCACCACATTTCGGTCCCACATAAACACTATAACACTCCGGTTACTCATACTTATAAACTCCAGATTTTTCCATCTTGTCCACTTCATTTTTCGCATTGAAAAGGGAATGAGATAACCTGGCATGTGGCCTTAATGCCACTTCCACATTGTTTTTTCTGAATTATCGCTGTTCTTTCCCCAAAATATACTCGTATTACTGTTACAAATTTCTTGATTTATGATTGTTTTGGAATATTAATCTGTACGTAATTTGCATGCTTTGTTTTATGACTAACTTCTGGATTATGTCTGCGTTGAAACCATCATTCTGTTTTATCTACAGTGTCACCATTAAAGTGCGCACCATATGGGAAACTTTTTTTTCGGAAAGTTTCAATGAAGTTTAACTTCGGCACTTGTTTGTGCTTTAAATTTAACTTAAAATGATGCGGCCAACTGCGACCCACTGACGTTCAGTGTTTGTCAAA
>NW_019290861.1:113313-123445 GCF_000500325.1 Leptinotarsa decemlineata | reverse complement strand
TTGAGTGTTCTGTCCACAAATTTTTCCTTTTGATTCATATCATAAAACGAATGTATGTTTTCCAAATATTCATAGAATATTTTTGGATGGTATACATGCCTTTAGAATATTCATAGAATATGCTTGAATGAATATGGCAGTATTATTCTCGAAAGAATGTGCATAGAATGTTCATAAATGAATTATTCTCCCGTTAATATTCTAAGAATATTGTCGATCGAATACACCATATGGTATATTTTTAGAATATATCCCCTATACGGTGTATTACTGGAATATTGAATTATTTTATGATAACGTATTCAAATAATTTAATATTATTAGAAACAAAAATATTTGACGATTTTATTCGAATGCATAACCTAAAGTATATAACCCTAATAGTATTAACCAGTTTTTGAACTCATCGCGATGATTCTGATGAATTGCTCCAAATGTTGGAAACGACAAAATCATTCGAATGGGCCAATAAATGAAACAACTTCATTAATGAATCGGTTTATTCTCATCCTATTTGTCTTTTTGTATATGAAATTATTCAATTACAAAGCGACAAATCCTGGCAACAGAGGAATGACGAAGTGAAGTATTGAAGTAAACGTTTCTCATAGGTCAATTGACAGACAGCCGAGAAGCACTGTGGAAGCGGCTGCCTATTAGCGCTTCGCAGTTTGCGTTGAAATCGACATTTGGTTCAAAATGGCGGTTGATATGGCAGGTTCGCGTGTTAATATCAAAGCATCCTTCTCTCATGTTTAGTGTACCATTTATAGTTTGAGGCTGTCAAACAGTAGAGTTATAATATTCAGTCTTTAAGAAAAGTGAATAAAAGACAATAATATCGATAATAAAGTCATGGTGCTTAACCTACTATACCTCATTTTAGGCCCGAGGAGAGTTGGTGTGTGGGATTTGTTGGTACATATTTGAACGAGAGTGATTTTACTTGTGTATCTTCAGTAGAGAAAAATAAGTGAATGACACATTCTTTTGTATCATATGTTTTCATAATTTTTGTCACTCTTCAAGATAGTATCGATATGCCCAAAAGGAAAAGGAGTGGTACCTAGTACAGGCAGGTGCGCCAAGAAACTGAAAACGCAATGCGTACCTACTTCTCATCAAGAGAATGCAAATTGCTCTCCAAGTCATAAAAAGTTGTAAATATTCATGAGAAACCTATGATAAAGATATCTATTTGATTTTTATTCCAATTTTGTTGTGCCACTTTCAAATTGGGATAATAAACGTTAATATACATTTTGTTCCAGTAAAACTCTAAGAGATTTATGGTTTTCTTCAGTCGGCTGAGCTAAAATGAAAATTGAATCAAAACTTTCCATCCTTCGATAAAAGGCAAAGTCTGAAATGAATGTCATTAAAATAAAAGGGACTCACTAAATTTACCACCTATCCTTTCAATTTTTCATTCTTCATTTCGGTACCAAAGTTTTGCAAATTTTTCAAGTAAAATTCATCAATCAGTTCAAAATCGACTCTTGGTATGTTGTCGGAGTCAGCTTTAACAAAACTAGGCTCAACATTCATTTTGAAATTATTTTAACAAAAATACGAAGTTATCTGTGGAACCCAATGACATTAGAAAAAGCACATTGTCGTATACACTACAGAGGGCCCTGGCTGACTGGATGACAATATGGCTAATATACCAGTCACGTTGAATTTCATATTTTTNAACGCCAGAACCACAGTGAACAATGACTGCATGAATATTATAATAGTGGTCTGCTAGATTGAAATGTTCATCTATTTCGAACCTTCCAAAGAGTTTCTTGCTTCCGTTAGAGATTGAGTCTTGTTTGAAGATCATCAGTGTTATTATTAGATTGACTGGTGTAAAACTCATTTCCAAAGATGATTTTTCGTGTACATTTTATTCCATGTGGAAAATTTTTCATTAATTGAAAAGTTAACGGGTTTATATACACTTCCATAATTCAACTGATGATTACAGGCTTCGTAAATTTTACGATTTTGCAATTATGATTATTTCTATTGTTCCTATTGGTCAATCGAACAAGAAGAGGAAATAGGCCCGTGACGTCACCGGCCTACCACATACGATTTTTAATAATCAATTACGGGAAAACTTCAAGCTGAAACGAAGTGCACTGTTTTTCAATTTGAAATTTCTATCAAGTGAACTATAAATCAAAAATCATGAAACAAAACCTATAAGTGCTGATGAATTCACAGAGTTACTATTTTAGTATATTTTTCAGTATACATTTTTTGGGAATAGGAACATCCTAATTCAAATACATTTCTTAAATTCGTTACATGAAAATATCCACGAATATTTCATTCAGTACATAAATATCTTGAATTAGATTTTTTATTTTTAATATTGGTAGCTTTTCTAGTCAAATATTTCAGTGTTTATTGTTTTTGGAATATTTTTGTTCATGAATATTATGTGTTTTATTACTTGTGTGGATCTCGCATTTAAATGCAAATATTTTAAGACATCCAATATGTCATTGAGTAATTTCAGTATCAGCTACTGGGGCAAACTTTATATATATACAGTAGAATGAAATAACGGGGTCTCTCAGTCAAAAAATCAAAAATCAAACTCTGCTTCACTCAGCCAAGCTTTCGCTTCTTCAGGGCAGTGAAAATGAGCTAAAAACAATAAATTGAACATATAAATGGACGAAAAAAGTTAAACATTAATGGAGTTTTTTGGTTGGACAAATGTCATACCTTCACATAAATGTGAAGGTATGACCAAAAAACAATCAATTGAACATATAAATCGACGAAAAAAGTTGAACATCAATGGAGTTTTTTGGTTAACAAGAGTTGAACACCATCGAGACAACTCTACAAATGAATAACTACACAGAAAAAAGTATGAAGGCTTCTAAGATCACACGAAAACAGCGATTCACCGGTCATAACAATCACATTATCATATATTTTAGGAACAACAGAGAAAATCAGCAGAATCTTTCGCCGACACAACATATCAATTTCATTCGTACCAGAACGGACAATAAGGTCCATGATCCGTAACCCCAAGGATAATATACCATTGGAGTCACAAGGAGTGTATGAATTACCATGCCACGAGTGTGACAAGACCTACATCGGCCAGACCAACAGACGAATCAACATACGGGAAGATGAACACAAACTAGCAGTGAAGGAAAATGTCGTGGTGACATTTCCCTTCACTGCTAGTTTGCTCACTGCTCTCTTCCAAAACGTACTGCAGACAGGACACAATATCAATTTCGATGACACAAAAATTCTAGCCAGTAATGAAAACTTTTTACTCGCGAACAATCAGAGAGGCTATCGAAATTGAAAAACGACCTAATAATATGAACAAGAGGAATGATGCGCAAAGATTATCAACAACATGGAGATCCGTTTCATCGATTCACACAAGCAATCAGACCGCTCAACCCCAGAAGCAAAACAAGGCACATGACAATACAGGTATAACAACAGAGGCAACTCAGGTAATAAGGCCAAAACAGATAGTCAAGCAAACACAGGTAGTGGCAGCAACGCAGATAAACATCCATCCACAGAGTTCGAACTGAACAGTCTAGTTGAAAACACTTCAGACATCATCAGAAGATGGCAAATGAGACTTTGCTGAAACGTTGTGAGAATAATCCTTATGGGGATAAAATACACAGAACACGGAGCGAATCCCAAAAAAACAGCTCAACATACTTTGTCTTCGAGAATCTTCGAATTTATTCCTGAATTTGCCGCCATTTCTTGACCAATATCATGTCTCACAAAAAAGATTCGAACTTCACGTGGGGAAGAAATCAAGAAGTAGCCTTCAACACGTTGAAAAAAAAATCAGTCGTGCGACCGGTTCTCGCAATCTATAACCGAGAAGCAAGAAGTTCATTGCGACGATAGCAAAGTCGGACTGGGGGGATACTTCTCCAAAAACAGGCCAACGGTATATTGAAACCAATACAATATTTCAGTCGAGCTATTACGAGGAAAGAGCAAAAATACCATGCCTATAAATTGGAATCGTTAGCCTTAGTGTATTCATTGAAGAAATTCAGAATCTATCTGGTTGGAATTCGATTCAAAGTTGTAACAGATTGTAATTCGTTGCGTCATACTTTGATAAAGAGGGATCTAGTTCCTAGAATTGCCAGGTGGTGGCTCAATATTCAAGAATTCGACTTCGATATAGAGTACCGTCCGGGAACCAAAATGGTACATGTTGACGCTCTTAGTAGGAACCTGATAGGAGATGATAATACTTTCAATGATGATAGTGTCATGTTGGTCAGCATCAACGAAGACGACTGGGTACTTTCAACACAGCTCCAGAACAGCAGATGTAAAGAGCTGATAGAGTGCCAATCCAAACCCTCAAACGACCTCGCAGATAAAGAAATTCGTCAAAATTATTGTTTAAAGGAAAAAAGTCTCTATCGTTTGACACCGAAAGGCCCCAGGTGGGTAGTACCCAAAACAGCTCGAAGAAGAATTTTAATGTATTATCACGATGGCGCTGTACATTTTGCCGTGGACAAAACCCTAGAAGCTGTAAGTGCTCGTTACTGGTTTCCTTCGATGAGAAACTACGTGAGAAATTACATAAATTCTTGTTTGGGCTGTATGTACAATAAGCTACCGTCCAGCAAAAAACCAGGTAGGCTGAACCCTATCGCACGAGAACAAGTTCCAATGGACACCTTACATGTCGATCACCTTGAACCTTTCGTCACCAGTGTTAAAAAAATGTTATTGTATTTGATGGATTTACTAAATTCGTTTTTATGAAAGCAATACCCAATACAAAGTCAGGACCGACCATAAGTTTTTTAAATCAAATATTCGAGATGTTTGGAGTACCAAGGAGATTGATATGTGATAGGTGCTCGGCATTTACATGTAGGAAATCCACGGATTTCTGTTGCGACTCGGCGATCAAACGAATTTTATGCGCTTCGGCAACTCCGCGAGCGAACAGGCAAGTAGAAAGGATGAATCCCTCCATTCTTTCGTCTCTGATGGCATACACGATAGAAGAAAATCGGTGGGACGAGGCTGTTAGCCAGGTGAAGTGGGGAATCAATTCTACGGTTAATTCCACTACAGATAAGACGCCTTACGAGGTTTTCTTCGGATACCGTTCACGCGGTATCAATGACGCATTTCTTGCAGCAGAAATCTCTAACGAGAAACGTCATGACCTAACGGTTTTGAGGGGTGATGTATCTGAGCAAATCAGATCTCACCAACTCTCGCAGAAAGGAAGTTACGACAAGAAGCATGCTAATTTGAGAACGTTCACGGTTGGCCAACATGTTGTAGTTCAAACGAATAAGACTTCTAATGACGGAAAGAGCACGGTATAAAGGATTCTTTGTTATCACGAAAGTACTTGATAACGATCAGTACGTTGTTGACGAACTACCAGGGTCCAAACGTACACGGAAAATCTATACGGGTATATGTCCTTCAGAACGAATGGAACCGTTTGTTACGACTGTCTCATCAAATGAGAGTAGTTCCTCAGGAGATAATTCGTCTCCTGAAAGAAAATCCTAATCTAATTTAAGTTTGTTGTTTCAGGTCCACAGGCCTAGGCACTTCGTCACGAGGGCGTGAAGTATATCTGGATGGCCGACTGTAACCAACTAACGTGCGAGAAGAGTAACGTTTCCAATCCATAGGAATGGTACTTTTGCTCGTCTCCCGTAGTAGCTCTGACGAAATATTGTACTGGTTTCAATACACCGTCGGCCTGTTTTTAGAGAAGTATCCCCCCAGTCCGACTCTGCTAGCATCGCAATGAACTCCTGTACATGCTTTTCGGTTATAGATTGCGAGAACCGGTCGCACGACTAATTTTTTCTTCAACGTGTTGAAGGCTACTTCTTGATCTCTTCCCCACGTGAAGTTTGAATCTTTTTTGTGAGACATTATATTGGTCTAGAAATGGCGGCAAATTCAGGAATAAATTTCCGGAAGTAGCTAGCCAAACCTAGAAAACGTCTTACATCATGTACGTTGGTAGGAGTAGAAAACGACACTTACTCAGTCTCAAGGTCATTTCGGTATCTTGATATATTTTTAAAACTGCTTCAAGGTTTTTAATACCTTCGGGAATCGTTTTAGAAGGAATTGGGACATCATCTAGGTGAGCTAAGGCAGTATCGAAATGTAAAAGACCCAAAATATGATTTATCGTTCTTTGAAATACGGCAGGCGCATTGACAAATCCAAACGGCATCCTAAGGTACTAGTAATGGCCGTCTGGTGTGACAAATGCTGTTTTCGGAATAGATTCTTTATCCATAGCGATTTGGTGATACTCTAAAGCGAGGTCCACACTGGTGAAGTACTTGTTACCTTTGATGGAGTCCAATAGATCATTAATATGGGGAAGAGGATATTTATCCTTGATTGTTTTTCGATTGATGGCACGATAATCTACGCACATCCGTTCTTCACCATTCTTTTTCCTGACGAAATGGGTTGGGCTGGCATACGGCGAATCAGATTCTCGAACAATCCCATTATCAACTAACCCTTGTACTATCTCCTTTACTTTTTCTCTCTCGGTATACGCCATTCAGTAAGGGCGGTACGTCACAGGAACATCATCGCTCAATTTGAGAGTCGTCTCCGTAACATTCGTTCTACCAATTTCGTCGGGGGTTGAATCAAAACATCCTCTGTATTCGTTGAGGAAACTCAGAAATATTTCCTTTTCATGAAAAGTCAGATTTGGATTGAGTTGGTTTTCGATGTCCGCCAAAGTCAGCGGTTTAAGATTCTTGATTTCAGTTTGCATATATGTCAATGATGAAATGGAAGCATCGGCAAAGCACGTTACTACTAGCTACAACACTACCTTTTTCGTAACCCACATCTCTGACTGACATATTCATGATAGGAAGGTTTCCGCCACTATTAGCATTCGTAACGCATCGTGGTAAAATGTGAGATTGGCCTGGCCAGTCTCTATACTGAATATCGACAAAAACGTCATTAAAATCATCTTCACTATAAGTTGATATATGACCTATGTGAAAAGGAGGTATAACCGTAGTTTCTCTGGCTAATAGATTCACTTTCCTTACGGGCAATTTGCTCAAGTCTAATGACACGTTCTGACTGCGATTGACTGATCTTATTTGGCTACCTCGAACAACAACCGTTACATTTTCGTGATTTAGGAATGGCTGCCCTACAATCATACAAACATTTTGAACGTTGTCTGGGATCACGAGTGCTTCGACGTTCGCTATCGCCAAGACAACTGCCAGAGTGATTGGTACCTTCGTGCGAACACTATTCGACCCACCTCCATAACCTCGTAAACATATCATACTAGGTTCACCTTGTAGGTTTAAGTTTTGAAAGTCTGACATTTTTATCGTAACTGCTGCACACCCAGAATCCACATAACCTCTCAAGGAGTACCCGTTAATAACGCAATCAATAAAATAGCATGTATTCGAGTCAATACTTGAAGAATGATTTGCAAATAATAAAACATCAATAGACTTACCCTCGTTTGATTCATTTCCATGCTTACGGAATTCCAGACGTTTTCGGGGACATTCCGACTGGTAGTGGCCCATCATCTTGCAGTTGAAACATTGCACGATTTTGGTTTCCGTAGTTCCTCTAGTCGGTAGACGCTGTTCGGAAGACAATGATTGTCTCAAGTCTGATTTCGGCACTCGTCTGATACTACTCATCATATTACCCGACTTGTCATCCCGTTACATGGAAAGATATTCTTCGTACAGGGCCTCAGGTGTTACGTAACGACCTGCCCGAGCACCGTTTTGAATCGTAACTTCGGTGATTCCATCGATGATACTGATATTTGGCATGTTCTAAGGAGTTCCATTTTAGTGAAATAATAATTAGTCATGGTTTCATCTGGCTGCTTTATCCTGTTCAACATTTTCCTCAAAACTAGAGCATAGTCCACGTGATAAACCATGATATCATGATCTTGCCATTCCCGAGAGTCGAGACTGCTTATGATAGATCGTTGTAACGTCATCCCAGTTATTCACCTCTTTCAACTGTTCAATTTTGTCCAACCACTTTCCGGCTGGCAAATTTTCATTTTTCGGGTTAAATTCGGGAATACAATCACTCCTAACTGACAAACGCCGATTTTCTGATTGTGTTCCTTGTTTCACCAATATATCTAAAAGATTTTCCAGCCTGTCAACCCTGGACTCAACTGAACTTGTCGATGCTTGATCATTATTTCGTAACTGTCGTTCTAATGGCACTGTCTCATGAGTATTCACTTGACATGTACCCACCCGGAGATTTCTACCGGAATCATTATGAAATCGATTCCTCGTGGTTGTATTTTCAGTTGGAGGTGTCTCTGGCACTCGTTCCGAAGGAGTACTCTTTCGCAACTCCGTGGAATATCCTCTATCAGTTCGCTTTTTGTTCGGTCTGCAAGATTTGTCAGAACTACTTGAACTACTTGTGGAACTTCTCCTCCTAGGCATTTTCAAAATATCTTAGTAGTATACGTAACACTACAGTCACTAGTCATCGATAGGAGGTGTACACACGAAGTTATTCCGTAGTAATATACGTAACACTACAGAAAGACACTAGACGTACCTACACAAGAAATTTTAACGTCCACCCCACACCTGAACTGTAAACACTATACCGTAAACTATCTTTTCAAAACAAAACAGCGAGTTTCTATCAAAATATATTCACCAAATTAATTTAACAAAACTATCAATCTCTGTTGGCAACAACGATCTGCATATCACTAACTTTTCCCAAAATAATAACGACTGAAAAACCTACACTTCTTTATACATAAAGTAACACTATGAATCATGTCTATCCGAATCATGCGATGTAAAAACTCTTCTCGCACGATAGTGGGTCACACAACATTCGATTGAACTGGACCACAGACCTGATTATGATAATGTGACTATCTTAGAACATGAATCCAATTCAAAAAAGAAAACTTTTCTCGAAATGACAAAGATTTTCAAAGAACCAAATTCAATTAATTATAGAACTGACATAAATCATCTTAGCACAGTTTATTCATATCTACTAAGTCGCCCTCTGCAAAGGACTTCTAACAACTGATATAACCCTTCCAAAGATAATGTAATTTTGACAACCCTAGATAGTTGGTGTTTTCATATTTTTTATGTTTCATCTCTCATTGTATGTTGGCAATAAGATCAAAAAAATTACTGTCAATAATTTCATTACTGTCAACTTGACATCGTAGTCTCCATGGGAGACTATGATTTAATAAATACTGAGTGTATTTCAAATATCTAATCAATCATTACATAATGTAAAGTTTTTATTTTCATGTTGTTTTTTACCAAGAGTATTTGTAGTGTGGGAAATGTTAAGTTTACAAATCGTGGCAAGTGAAAGGGATTACTAACCTCACTTTCGTAAGTGTCACACGTTTCATAATTTGTCTGATAAATATTAAAATCTATTATCAATTCAATGTAGAGCTTCTGATGAAGAGCCAATAAAGACTCGAGAGCTAGAACAGAAAAAAGAGTTCACTTATTTCACCATTCCCTTATTGCCTATATATATACATATATCTCCGTGTTCTGTGTTATTATCCCCGCTGGAATTGATCTCACGATAATTCGACAAAGTCCCATTTGCCAGCTACTGGTGAAGTCGATCGACTTTACTCGATCCGCTCCCTACTATATAGGTAAAAATGATGTGTTTGTTACGTGTTCGGAAGTAGACTGTCCTTACACTACTTCCGAACACGTCACAAACCTCATTTTACCTATATAGTAGGAGGTCGGTCGACGTCCTAACACTTAATAAAAAATCACCAGTGGATGACAAATGAAACTTTGTCGAAACGTGGTGAGATCAATCCCAGCAGTGGAGATACTAAACATGGATCAGAACCCGAAAATCAGTTCAGAACATTCCTGTCCGTGAGAACATTAGATTTAATATATTTTATGGTTGCTACCACGCCACTAGTGTGACCCATTTTTAATGGAAACACCCCCCTAAAATTTGAAGTTGTAAATCGATTTTAATAATTTTTTTTTAAATGTCAAGTACTAAAAGGTATTGCTATAAGTTCGCATAATACTCG
>NW_019290861.1:74698-97266 GCF_000500325.1 Leptinotarsa decemlineata | reverse complement strand
ACACAGTGTCGAAAGCTTTGGCCAAGTCAAGAAATACCGCGATAGTAAAATAGTAGAATAAGCTTCTTTCAATTTGTTTAATTTGTTTTTGCATTATTGCGAATCTACTTAAAAATCTCAGCGCCAAGCATCAAGAAACTTGAATACATTTCACTGATATGAAAAGCATTATGAAATTTTTATGGGTTGGAAGTTTCATTTCTAATTTTAATTTCTTTTGAAAGAAATGAATATTTTTCATACGAATCGGTGCTTTGTAAATAAACATGAATGGAAAATAAGTCTTTTTTGGCTCACAAAACTCCTCTCTTTACACACATCTCCAACAGAAATTTCCGAACTTTCAGTATGTTTTGCCAAATCACTATGGTCACCATGGACGAATATAGCATTCAACGATACGTGCTAATAATAAAATTGTTTTATCAAAATGGATGTTCTGTTCGGCGCTTCGTCCATTTTACGGTTGCCATTATCGTCCAATTGAGAGGAGTATCCGCAATGTGGTCAATAAATTTTAGTCCACCGGTAAAGTAATCGATCGACCAACACCCGTACGGCGACGAAATACAAGATCTACCGAGCTGTTTGTGAGAGTGTGCAGAAGAATCTGCGTCGTAACTTGGGCCTGCACCCGTACAAAATTCAACTGACCCAGGAATTGAACGTAAATGATCATAGACAACGTCGTGTGTTCGCTGAATGGGCTCTGAAGCAGTTGGCAACTGCATCAAAAAATCATCTTCAGCCATGAAACCCATTTTTGGATGAATGGGTACGTGAACAAACAAAGTTGTCGAATTTAGGACGATACCAATCCACATGAGATCCAACAGACTCCAATGGATCCCAAAAAAGGCACTGTTTGGTCCATGTTTCTTTGAGAACGACGTTGGCAACACCATCGCTGTCAACGTCGAGTTCTCTATGTCGATGGTTACCAACTTCTTTTGGTCTGAATTGGATGATCTGGACACCAACGACATGTGATTCCAACATGATGACGCTACGTGCCACACAGCTCATGCCACATTGGATTTGAGTGCACAGTCATCTCACGTAGAGGTAATGTGAACTGGCCACCTATACGGTGCGATTTAACGTCGTCAGACTTTTTTCTGTGGTGTCTTCTTGAGTCGCAGATGTATGTGAATAAGTCACAAACCACAGCTGTCTTCAAATTCTGCGTGATTTATGCGCCAGAGTCATGGAAAATTGGCCGTTTTGTCTTCTAAGGGCACACGATTGACTACCCAATGATCACTTATATCACGCTGAGGAGAGTGGTCACTGATTATATTGATGTCGGAGCGCGCCGTTTGATGGGTAGGAGCTTCGGAGAGTATACTTTTGACAATCATTATTGAAATATTAGATCAGGTAAAGACCAGGCAAAGTTAATATTCCACAATCAATGAAAAATATTTTCCTGAGATATCTTCGTAGAGAGAGTATCCACAATCGTCTTCGGGTGATGACTGAACTTATTCTTCGAGATCTGACTATTTATAGGTCATTCGAGTGCTTTCACCTATCCCCTCTTCCCTCCACCGCTTCATTGGTTTTAGCGAGAGATGACCATTGGGTGGGAGGTTTCCATATGTCACGTATCTCTACGCTGGCTTGACTGAATGCGTTGTTGGATAACATATACGCGGCTTCTTTGAATTTTCTCCTAAACCAGTGTTCCTCTTTGTGGATGATTTCAGCTTAAGCCCACTTGATATTATGTTGATGAGTCCAAACAAGCTCTGCTATTCCATTTACTGGTTTCTCCTCGCTGTGTGTGTTTCTTGTGCTCAGCAATGCGAACTTTCAATGGCCTCTTAGTTTCACCGATGTATGATTCCCCGCACTCGCAGGGTATCCGGTAAATGTAATTTACTAAGAGCCTCCTACTGATCTTTTAGAAAACGACACATTTCATTTTCAAAGTCACATCTGAAACTCTAATCGATGTTTCATCTGCGTACAATTAGAGGTCATTGACTTATGAGAGATACCGACGACGATTTTAAATACAAACACAGATATATTATCAAATCGTGAATAAGAATAGTTTGTTATAATTTTTTTTTCGTTTTCATGAGTCCACTTCGAACTATAATATCTCAGTGAATAATCATTCAATTCAATCGAAATAAGCGCCATTTGAATAAGTGCACTCTTGCCAACTCAATACAAATCCATAAATGCTGTCAGCTCAAATATGCTTGGTCCTGATTGGAGAAGACTCTACCAGTGAGACACAAAACACAAGCATTAAAGGAAAATTCTTAAGGCGCTATTAGAGCGGTGTCTGTGCGAAAGTTGTGATTCACCTTGAATTTGAATCGCTGGAGATAAAGTCCATTTGAAATAACGTCCTCAGAAAGTTTATTTCACATATGCCAAGTCACTTGAACCTTTTTTCGATGTTCCAGACTATCAAGGTTGCAACTGATGATTTGCGCACTTTTTAAGTACGATGACAGGCACTTCATTAGGACCAGATGCCTTGAGATATTGAGCTGTTTCAAAATTCGCCTGACTAGATGTTGTTGCAAAGTAATTTCCAGCATTGTAGATTCTATTGTGGAAATAGTGAGTGGTGCCTTTCCCGAAAAACGACTATGGAGTGAGAAGCAAATTGTTCAGCTAGTAGATTCGCTTTTTCTATGGCTGTTGTTGCAATTGAGCCATCCGCTTGTGTTAGTGGTGGAATTGTGGATTTTGTAAAGTTTCTGTCGCTCAAATAGTGGGGCATCCACTTTCCGATCATTTTGATATTTGCAATAAGTTTTAAACCATCAGGAACCGCAGTTCCAGACGCCCAGTTGCTCCACCACCCACGCACCGTTGGTGATGGGTCAGTCTGCACCAAGCTCCCCAAATCCTCGTCCTGGATTACTGTAGGTCGACCAATTCCGGGCTAACCTTCAAGGCAGAAATCTCCGGAACGAAATTTCTCAAACCAACGCCGTGTTAATGAACAGTGCTTTCATTAACACTAGCATTGTCAAATGCCTGGTTGATTTTTTAGGCTGGTTCAGCAGCGTTTTGGTTCAAATGGAATTCATAGACAGAAATTGTATGAAAATCATATAATAATGAGCTGAAAAGAGACAAGAAATTGAAATTTGGAAAAAATGAACAGCATCATGTACTGTGAGATATGGATCTTCAAAAACAAAAGACTTTAAAACAGACCAAACTTTCAAAACAACCATAATGTTTTCATTTTATCTCGAATAAGATGGTTTTAATTTCTCAGTGTACGGGCATAGTAAAAATGTATTCCTACATGTTTCAACATTCATCATGAAGTTTTTGTAATTCAGATGTTTATTACTTATATGGTTAATGATATCCTCAGGGAAATTCCTGAAATAATANTATATTAGACAATGGAAGTTTGATTTGAAATGTTAATATAATTGTTTTTTATGTTTCCTATTTCTTAAGCGTTTTCGAAAATTAATGTTGAAAAATATCAGAAACTCGTCCATTTTCATAAATTTTTCAATGAGAGCTCAAAGTGTCTGTATAATTTTTCGCATTCCTAAAAGGCAGAAAAACTTCCTGATAGTAAAGTTCTAATTATCTTTTTCAACAATTAATGCAAAAGAGGGTTTCAGCCTTCTGTTCTGATTACAGAAACTAGGTTCTTTTGGTGGAACAAATTCTCTTGAACCTATCAAAGTCAGCAGGTTAAATATATGAGTAACATTTCTTCCGAACAATGATCGTAATTCCTGATAGTGCTCATTACTCTTTTAGGATAATGTAAATCTCTGCGGTCGGGTCGTGTTCGAAACTTAGCGGCTACACTCATCTCAGCAATGTTTATGTACTATACCCGTCATATTTCATGAAATGGCACGAATGCCGAGAGACGCTGTCAGAGATTCGAGGTTATTCAACCTCTCTTAGACTGAGTCCAGTAGATATGGAATCGGACGGATATTATATCAGTCAGTTGGAGACAAAAGCTTATAAATTTTTGGTTTGAATATGTCTAGAAGTTACCAGTGATTATTGTAATTTCTATGAACCACTATGACAACTTTTGATCAAAGTTATATGATGTTTCAGTGGTATTTTGAAACATTTTTTGCAGACTTTTCAACTTGTCTTACAAGAAAGGGTTTTTTCCTTCATGTTGAAAGTGATAGCAAACCAACATATCCTCAAATATTTGGAAGGCTTCAACATCTTGATCATCGAAACATTAAATCATTAATAGAAAACAGTTTGACTTTCAATGTGGCGAAGGCACTAATGATGCAATTTTCTCACTTTTGGAAAAAGTTTATACTGGAATCAATAGTGGCGAGGTTGCTGCAGCAATATTTTGCGATTTTTCAACGGCTTTCGACTGAGTGAATCACGAAATACTGTTGCGGAAGCTTCCCTACTACGGCTTCAGAGGAGTGATAACCAGCTGGTTCAGCTCATATTTGTCAGGTCGTAGTCAGATGGTGGAAACAACCCATCACTCAGAAATTGGGAAAATACGTGTTGGTGTGCCTCAAGGTTCAATGCTAGGGCCAACATTGTTTCTCATTCACCTCAACTATTTAACAAGTATAAATATCTCAAGAAAATTCACACAATTTGCAGACGATACTACCATTTTTTGGCAATCGGACAATTCAAATGATTTAACTAAAATCATATCCATCGATATGATGAAAACTAACATAGTAACTTTCAGATGTGAATTTGACAATATACCCATTAGAAATGACATCATTGAGAACAAAAGTAGCTTGAAATGTTTAGGAGTAAAAAACTAAAATTTGAAGACCATATTTATGCCTTGTGAAATAAAGTGTCTGTCGTCTGGTTGTTATGCAGTCAGAGTAGTCGCAAATGAACTTGGTTTAACAGCAGCTAAGACTGTTAATTTTTCTCTGGTGAAATCTCACCTGAGATATGGGATTCCATTTTGGGACGTATGTAGTGGTTATCTACTGCAAAATATTTTAATTTTGCAAAAAACAAGCCGTAAGATATATGTGCAAATCAAAAAGTACAGACTCTTGTAGATTACTCTTTACCACTCATGGACTTCTAACAGTGATTTCTCTCTTTATAATGGAAACAGTGTGTTCGAAATATTTGAACAAATTTCAATCCTCACCAACCCATTATGTGACAAGGCAATCCAACAACATTGAGTTGCCAATACCAACGACATCAGTCATAAAGGATTCCATTGTCTATAATGGTTTAAATGTTCAAACACTTGCCAAAGAATGTAACAGAAATAAAGTCTTTACAATGCTTCAGGAAGGCTGTGAAAGGTTTTTTAAGTGGTAGACCAGACAATAATATACAAGATTTTTATAATGATAATTTAAAAAAAAATATCTTATTTATTTCGTCCTGAACGACTTATATGTTTTTATATATACAAACAAAACAAATTACACATTTATTTCCCAGTATCCTTTATGACCTATATGTTTTCATATACAAACTGTTTTTTTTAATTTATTATTTGTCAGTACCCTTTGTATGACGTATGTGTTTTTACATATACGAACTGATTTTATGTATTGAGTGAAAACTGATCAATTTAAATGCATTTTGTTTTTACATAAAAACTGTATTATAGATTAAGTAAAACTTTGTACACAACCACAAGATTACTCTTATGACAATGTAGTATATTCTCTCTCTCTTTCAATATGGCTTTCGGATCTTTCATCGTATGTCACCCATATTTGGAATAACGCATTCGAGAAAGATGGAGAGTGAAGAACTGTTGCGCTTGATATTCTTAAGGCCTTTGACCGTGTGTAGCATGAGGGTTTGCTGGCCAAACTTCGATGCTATGGCTTGTGTTCAGCTTCCTGAAAGAACATTTCCTGCAAGTGGCCGTCGATGGATATCTCTCGAATACTTTTGCCATCAACGTTGGTGTTCCCCAGGGATCCATATTGTCTCCAACCCTCTTTTTATTGTATATCAATGACTTATTGGAAAAAACCAAGAATCCAATATATTGCTTTGATGACGACAGCACACTTGTATCGTCAATACATTTGGATCCCAGGGCATCGGCTGCGGAACCACATCTTCACCGGCAGCAGTAGGTTGAATATCTTAATGAGCATCTAGAAGTAATTTCGAATTGGGGTGAAAGTAACCATGTTCAATTCAGTGCCACAAAAACCCATGCATCGGTTTTCTCCATTAAGATAAGCGGATATAATAATGTCAGATGAGATAAATCCGCTTTCAATTCAAAGTGAATTATTAGAAAATCAAGTACAAAGTTTGTATGTACCTACTTAACGTAGTGATTTATTATTGTACTGTTACAAGTAAAAGTGTATAAATAATTTTTGGAAAAGAAAGTTTTTGGCTTTCTACTACTGCATTTCGATACAACAAAAAGGAATGAGGGAATCTTCCAAAGAAAGGAAGGAAGTAATCAATTTGAAAAATGAGTAACTCTTTACATGGTTGAAAAGTACAGTTGACAGAAATCAATGCACAATAAACAGAGAAAATGTCAATTATAAAAGTAAAAGTAAATGTAAAAACATATAAATGTAAATAACTACATGTAACCATATTATAAGTCAGTCAAAATAATATAGACAACACAATAACACAAATCGTGATAAACATTCATAAGTAATAAAAGTAACATATAAATATAAAAATATAAATGTAACTAGTTATAGACTATAAAAAAAGCCAATAAAATATAATCAACACACAATTTCTCAAGTATTTCTCAAGTATTGAAAGTAAACATTTTAACCAAATGTGCTAAAGCTCAAGATCTCAGGTTAGTTGATTGGTGAATTCTTGAATGGTGTAACAAATTCTTTGAAGTAGCATTTTTTTCAGCTGACTTTTGAACGCATTAATATTTGGGGAATTCTTGAGAGCTATTGGAAGCATATTGTATAATTTACACCATTTACTCTGCGCTTTTTTCATACAAAGAAGTTCTATGAACGAGTATTGTGGTTATGATTTGGAAGAGAGGACTGAAAATTGGATTTATTTTTGAAAACGTATGCACTAGCCTCTAGTATGTAGGTACTGACAACTGTAAGAATTTTTAGCTGTTTAAAAGCATCTCTACATGAATCACGATACTCTAGCTTAGCTATTATTGTAATTGCATATTTCTGGCGGAGAAATATCCTTTTAACAGAAGCACTCATACCCCAGTTGAGAATGCCATATCGAAGGTGTGAATGGAAGTTAGCATGGTACAATGTTAAGAATATACTAGAGCTGCAGTGATTTGACATGAATCTAATAGAATAGCAGCTTTTCTTCAGTTTGTTACACAAGGTATCAATGTGTTGATTCCATATTAATTTTTTATCTAGAACGATTCCTAGCATATTTTTCTACAGGACTAATTGATTTATCACTATTTTCATATAGTTATCACATTCGAAGTCCTTTGACCACGTCTGCTGAACAATATGGTGTTAGTTTTAGATTGGTTGAGTTTCAAATTGTTTTTTTTAGCCCACAATATGATTTTATCATATATATCCTCAGCAGTTTTATAGACTGCCTCCATGTTGTCGTCAACAATCAAAATATTTGTATCGTCAGCATAACTTGTAACGAATATCGAGTTTGTTTTACTGATGAACGTAATTAGATCATTAGCAAAAAACAAGAAAAAAAGGTGCCTAAATTCGAACCCTAGGAAACTCCCTGCTTTGTATCACAATCATCGCTTGTACATTGACCAATTCGCAGTTTTTGCCTCCCACCTATGAGATAAGATCTCACCAAATCATGTGGTACCCCTCTTACACCTGATCTATAAAGCTTAGATAGTAACAGTTCATGGTGCAGACTATAAAAAGGCCCATGACACATTTTTTCTTGTTAAGTGGAAGAACAGTTTATGAGCTGATTTTATATCACCTTTTAAACTGAACTTCGTCTTTTGTTTTGGGCCAAATTCACATTTATGGAAGCAATAAAGTCGTTTATTATTATTATTATCATAGTTTTGATTTATTTACAATTTGCTGATTCAGTTTTTCATTGTGTCAACTTGATAAATTTTCAGTTTTGTTTCGAGTTGATTTACAAGTATCATGGTTTTGTTGAATGTTTTTACCAATATTTTCAACTGTAACATACATTATGGATAAGTTTTATTTTATTTTATATTTGGTGATTTTTAAAACATCCGCTTCTAATCAATGCAATATCCTAAACATTCTCGAATAAATAACGAAAATAAACTTTCAACGTATACACTATCAGTCAAGATGATATTGGCCAAGTGAGCTGTTGATGTTTTGTTTGAGGAACTTTCATTTTCATATAAATAAATAGATGTGAAGGCCCATGAAGTGCAATATGTATGACAGCAATTATCGCACACGCGTTAAATCGTACTGTAATCAGTATTCTGGGAACAAAACTGCACTGATAACATTTCCGGTTACAATAACCTCCAAGGATCCAAGGATGTAGAAAATGACGTACTCGTCAATTCTTTTGGGTTATGAAACTCATAAATAGATTGAAATTATTATCGGATCTGAAAATTTTGTAGCGTTATTCTGATTGTTGAAGCTCCATTCCGAAAACAGTATTTTTTAAAAGCAAACACGCTGCGAATCAGAATTCAAATTGATGATGACAATAATAATAAAGTCATAAAAAAATGTTTATGTTGAACGGTCTTATTGAAAAAAAAGATAATATTGATGTAGATAATTACCTGAAAACTAGAAAATAATTCGGACGGTCCTAGGTAGCAGTCATCATACCACACCATAAACTGCAAAGTATTGGTATCAGGAAAACTGTTTTGTTATGGCTGACTGATTATTTATCACAACGCAAACAGGTAACCAAAATAAAGGATTCAGTGTCATCATCTCGCGATGTCGTTTTCAGGGTACCTCAGGGGAGTGTTTTGGGACCTATATTATTTTTAATCTACCTGAGTGATATAGATACCATCAATGGTTGTGATTTGATGAACCTTTTTGCAGACGACACTTTGTTATCAATTTCAGGAGATGATATAGAAACACTAGCTGATCAAATGAATAATGAAGTAAGAAATGTTTTCAAGTACATGAATCGCAATAAACTAAAACTCAACACCTCCAAAACAAAATATATGATCTTATTAACTGGTTATAAGCTATCACTCACCAACAAACACAACATAAGATTACAAATTGCAGGTGATGTAATAGAGTTCGTAAGTGAATTCAAATACTTAGGTTTCATGGTGGATAATCGTTTATCTCTTCATGTTAATTTTGATTATATATACAGAAAAATTACTGAAAAAATATATTTTTTCTCAAGAATTTCATCGCAGCTTTCGATGTACTCATAAATTACATTATATAATTGTATAATCCATTCCCATTTTGTTTATTGTGGTAGTCTTCTACACTCATTCGGCCAAAATAAGGTATCGGCTTTACAAAAGTTACGGAATCGTGGAATGAGGATTATTTCACAAGTGAATAGGTATACTAGTCGAACATGTTAAGTACATTGCAGTGGCTCTGTTTCCCAGAGACTGTACGAGTTATTAATGATATTCATTTTCAAACTGACACATAACTTACTCCCAACTTATTTTGAAGAATGATGTATATATAAATCTCAAATCCATAACCACTTAACAAGAGCGAGTAGCTCCCAAAAATTCCACTATCCTCGAACTAATTTGACTAGTACGATAAAGGCTTTATTTTATAAAGGTTTCAATAAGTACAACAAACTCCCACTTTCATTGAAAGATTCAATAAATGTTTTTCAATGCAAAACAAACTCATGAACTATATAAGAACTCATTCCTGATTTTCTTTTTTCTGTTTTGTAATTTATTTGTTATGTATATCTATCCTCATGTTGAAACCATTCTGGAATCAATGAAAAATGCGATTCATTTTTTCCTTCTATCATATCATCATTTTTGTTATTTATATGTTATTTATTTATATATTCTTGAAATAATGTTTGTATATTAGGATGTCCTGATGAAATCAATAAATATTATTACTCTCCTCGACAATCTACGATTTTAATCGGATGAAAAAAAAATCGTTAAGCGTAGCGTAATCTGAGTAAATATGTGAAAGTATATACGTCTCGAGAAGGCTTTTTCTTTCAGTTTGTTTCTAAAAGTCAATTCTTTCTTTGGAAAATGTCCACATTTCTTCTATAAATATGGAGAAGTAGAATGCCAAAACAGTTCTTTCCCAGAAGTTCAATTATTTACGTTTTGAGCTATCATTATTATTAATTGTAATCTCAACTCGATTTTTTTTCTGACACGGATGCTGAAATTGAACATTGACTATTTGGATTTACCTTTGGCTAACTATAACAACATCTGGTTTCAACATGATGGTGCTCCACCGCACACTACGAGATGAGTATCTGATTACCTGACTGAAAGGTTTGGTGATAAACGGATAGAGAATAATAGGCCAGTGAGGTGGCCAGCAAGATCTCCAGACTTAAGTTTTATGGATACATTCTTATGGGGTACACTGAAAAATAGAGTTTATGGTCAGAGGGAATATCAAAATATTCAGGACATTCAATACAGCAATGTAAGAGCACAGCTGCACGCATTAAAATTTATCGACGAATTTTTGTTATTTCGGCTTACGAAAATCGTCAGATTATATATTTTTCGTTATCCATGAATTATTTCCTTCAAAATAAAAAAAAATTAGCTACGCTCGAGAATGTCGAAATGACGTTATTTTTTTACTACTTTGCTGCCTTCCCCTTTCTTCACGTCACTCTAAAATTGTCAGATTACTGGAATATACACTTTTTAGCAGGTAATTAACTCACCCTACCTTAATCTGACGCGCTCGAGAATTTCTGATGAGCAATTTTTTTTTACTAATCTGATTCTTTATCCTTCACGGGCGGCCTTATATATGGGGCTCATATTTGGTGGAGGTACTTAACCGGGTACAAGGTTTCCCCCTGTATATTGATCTGCCGTGCTTTAAAAAATGCCAAAATCCTCGCTTGGGCTTCCCTATTATAATACATTTGTATCATATCTCTTTTTTCTTCATTCGTGAAAGCCATTTTTCGCAAAAAATTTAATGACTTCTACAATAACAAAATGTCATTGAGTGTAACAAATTAAAATTCAAATTTAGAAACATCAAAGTCAAAGCCCATTATGATAAGAATCAATTTTTTTCAATATCTCCAACTTTCCGAAAAAGAATGATAACTTATGATACATCATTGAAAAGGTAAAATCTGCTTCTATTCAAAACAGAAAGAATCCAATGTAGCGCCTATAAGAAAAAATGAAGTTGAAAATGGTGGCCAGAAGACGAAACGTTGGATAGCAAATCTGAAAACAACATTGTGTAGCAGGAAAAAAGAGGCAAAGTCCATTTTATTTTCGAACCCTTCGAAAAATGAAGCCAGGAAAAAATAAAAACCATTTTCCGAAATGTATGTTTTTTCCGGATATCTCCGGGTATAATCGAAATTTCGGAACTGTCTCAACGGCATATTGTTAGTTAGGTAAACGCGCAACTTTACCCTAATTTAGCCATCTTCGTATCTCTCATAGTTTCCAAGATCCCAATAGTGAGGATCGCCTTTGAAACACTCTGTATAAGGCTCTCTTATGTATGCAACTCAATCAGAAGGTCACCAATCAATTTCTCACGAATGGTAATGTATTTAAATATTCGCAACAAAAGAATACCCACCCGCAACTGGCGTTTTTTTAAGTTTCTTAAACGGTTCTCTTTGTAGTAAAACGTATATTTTTCTCTTGGAATCGATAACACTTAAATAACGTTCCATTTATTACAGCATACTGCGTTGAAACCATTACACTGCTTATATCATTCAGTCAAGAATCTCGAGACATTCAGTATCTGGTCAAAATATCTCCATTGTTAGCCAAATAATGCATGTCCCAAATGACTCCAGTCCTCTTATAGTAAATCTGACGCCCACCATGAAACCCAACTGTTTTCTTCATCGATGAACGTGGTCCTAAATAAAATTCAAATCATCATCATAAATCAAATATTATTACATAACCGTGAGTGAGTGGACTATACAGGTTGATCTCAAAAGTATAATAGAGGCGTTGTCCTAATCAATTTGATATATATTTAATCCGGTCGCAAAAAACAATTATGTTGAAGAAAATCAAACTGGTTAATCTGTAATTGCCATAGATAATACTCCTTATTGGCCGTACAGTCATGTGCCAAGAACTCCTGATGCACCACGTCACGGTAATTGAAGAAAACAGTGAGGAAAACCTTAAGATTTGATCGAACTGGACGTGCTTTTTCATTTTTTTTACACGCTTTATGTTAGCTTCACCTGTATGTATGTATGTTTGTAACTCTCAAGCTCGGGATCTGTATTTGACAGAATTATCGACAACAGTGCTTGATCTATTCGTGGGCAGATGGCGCTATACGTAACCTCCTTGATATATCGATAATATTGCTTGATCTATTCGTTGGCAGATGGCGCTGTACCTAACCTCACTGATATAATTTAAACTCACATGTATTTCTTCATTTGGTAAAAGTATTTTTTTTTATTAACACGCGCGCCTGCTGCCTTGGTAGCTGATTTTCAGGATACCTCTCCGGAATCGGAAAATATCAATGGTCATTTTTCTAAACAATATACGGCTGATTGATCCCAAAGTTTAGATAGATAGATAGATAGACATTTACTGATCATACACCAATTTACATTGGATTGATAAGTCAAAACAGAACAATGTTAAAATAATAAAACAATAAAACACTTTAAAAACATTTTCAAACCAAGCAACACTGAAAGTAGGTAGTACACAGTACACTGTTCATTGACAGTCCGAAATGAATTCTGAAATACTATAAAATGCCCTAGATAACAGATAACATTTCAATTTTTTTTGGAATCTAAACAGGTTTGGCTGATTCTTCAAGTCATTATGTAGCATGTTGAAAAAGTTTGCCGCAGCATATTTTGGGGATTTTTTATAGGTCGAGTAGTTGACAATTTCCAATCTGAATTGGTTTCTTTGACGGGTTGGGTGGAATATCAATCGTATGATTCTTTTCTGTGCTATGAGGACTCTGCTTCTACCAGTAGCGGGACCATAAACTATAATATTATGACTAATGGAAGAATATACCAATGCATAGTAAACGCTCATGAAGCCTTCTTCATTTAAACAGCTCTTTAAATTTCTCAACGCACAGAAATGCTTATTCAAGGCGGAAAATAGTGACTCTATGCATTTGTCCCATTTGAGGTTTTCGTCGACGATTGTACCCAAAAACTTGGAGCTACTTTGAAATGTGGTTGATGAACTGTTTATATACAGGTTTTCACCGATGACTCTTCCCGTAGTCGATATGTGGAATTGAATAGCAACAGTCTTCGAGTAGTTTATTATTAAATTGTTCTTCTGACACTAATGGTCGAATGGATTGAATACGTTTTTTGTTTTCGCTATAAGATCCCCTCTATTAGGGCCAGATATCAAAATTGAGGAATCATCTGCGAACAAGTAAACCTTTCCATCTTTCACATGTTCGGGAAAGTCATTTATAAATAACAACAAATATAGTAACAATAAATATAGTTTAAAAATACTAAAAAACACGCTTTTATGGCATAAGAACCTAAAAAATGAAAAATAAATATAGTTTAAAAACTAAAAAACACGCTCTCAAAGAACATCGAACTAAAAAGTTTTTTTTTAATAAACTTTAAACAATACCGAACGAAAAATGCTGGTATTATTGTAAAAAAGCGTGGGCGCTTGGTGTCATATTTTTTGTATATCAAGGGCCCGTCGCTTTTTTCACAATAATAGTAGTATTTCTCGTTCGTTATTGTTTAAAGCTTACCTATTTGAAAAGAAATCATTTTTAACTTTTTAGTTCCATGTTCGATGTTAGTTTTTTAAACTATATTTATTTGTTCTTGGCCCTCCTGAGCTCAAAACAACTAAACTATTTTCGACAATGCGGTGTTGTCACTTCCATTAAAAAGTAGTAGCGACTTTAATTTTTCAAATGGAACACCCTGTATATAATATTATTTTTGGAATCAACAACAATTATCCGACAACTTTTTTTGATATTTCCCTATACCTATCTGTTACCACTTTCGAAATATGAATAAATTTTCTTGTTTTCCTTCGGAAATCATGACCTCTAAAAATGCTGAAATCTTTGAGTTGAGGAATACGATGGTACCGAAATTTGGTTTGAAGTTAGGTGATAAAGTGTGGTAAAAAAATCAAGTTTATTCGTTTGCATGAAAAAGTGACTGAAAGTTGATTATTTCAAATGGAACACCCTATGTATTTATTACAAATTCAGAAAGCTGTTAATATTTGCTTTCTTTCTATATAAATCGTGCGTTTACAATTAAATTGGATACTTTTTTACAATGCACATTTTAGAATATCTGTCAAATTCTTATGGAAATTGAGTATTTGATATAGATAAACTTGGTCTTTTTTGGACGAATCGTTTAAAAGTGATCACGATAAGATTAACTTGACGCAACGCAGTCATTATGCGTCGCTTCTACTGTAAGACGACGGGGGACGATGCGCGTGGGTGAAGGGGCGGTCTAAGCAATGAAGCGCCATCGCCGAGAACGCGATCCGAAGCGGGCAGACGCGTGAGGGCAGACGTCGATGACGGTTGTGTTAGTTTCGCGAATTTCTTTATAGGTAACATAATTCGAGTCTAGAAGCTATTCATTACTTAGTGCAGTTGGCATATTTTTTTAGTTTCTGTATTTTTGAGGTAAAAATGTAAATTACTAGCTGTTGCCGACTCTTAAATTAATGTACAGCCGAAGCTACTGAACCAAGAATCTTGAAATATACAGGTAGGTTTTTTGTATAACGCAAAAAATATTAAGAAAGAGAATCAGGAATGTCCACCTCCAAAGGGGGAAAATAAGGATTTGAAGATTGTATTCAATTTCGTCAGTTTTGAAGTTATCTAATTTCTGATTTGATACTTGATTAATTGGAGTGATATTTTACAAATGACAGTTAACATTATGTTTGTTGACGTTACAGTTATTGGTCCTGATTATGTTCCAGAATATCCTCGCATCCCTCAGTAAGCATATTCAAGTACCTCTTTTAAAGTATAAGTGGCTGGTTATGATAGAAGTATATAATTTCACATTCAACTCGATAATGAAAAAAGTTACTTCACAATATTTGGATACAGTTTTTTTTCTTCGAAAGATTATCATCAGACTATTATCCATACACTTTATTTAGTTCTTGTCGAAAACTCAAACAAAAAGTTGAATCGGATTTCATTGTAGAAGTGAAACCATTCATGAATTTCGAAGAGGAATTGTTGTGGGTGGATACATATCTCCAGCATTCACATCCTACGGTTCACCCACGCTATCTGCTTCTAATAAACTATCAGGCACGTGACATCACCCAGTGGCGGAACATGGATTTGCATAATTGTCATAATGTCATAATACTTGCATATGTTTCCTGTATCACTGTAAAATTTAGGGAATCGGTCTTGAGCGAATTTTGACAAGACGGATTATGGAAAAAGAGCGAATAAAGAGGTTAGTTATCCAAATGAATGGTGATCCACTCACAAATTTTCGACATCAATCTGATGCCATAGCTGAGATGAATAAAACATGGTGTAATTACTCAGTTGATATTTTTTTGTCAAAAGCTATAACCCTATAATGGATGAAAGATATATAAGCCATGATTCCGAAACAGAAATTCCAGTGTTTTTTTATACTTTGATTCTTCTTACAATTGCCGCTGTTCATTTCTACTCAAACGTTTTCGTTAAGGGGACGAAGACAAGGATTAGTTTCAAAGCAATATTTTCTATCAGCATCAGAGGAAGTCTTCAGAATCAAAACTCTATCATGTATACAGTTAATGATAGATTCTACCATATGACCACTATGAATGGTCTTTGAGAAAGACGTCAATGAAAAGTGTCGAAACGTCGGCAAATAAACAAATTTAAACATCTTACTCGTATTTTGGTGTCCTTTTTCGACTGCTCCCAGTTCTTGATTAGAAAATAGAGAATACATGATATTCTCCAACATTAATTATTTGATCTGTTTCCCAACTCGCATTTAGCTAATCAAGTTAGCATAATCAGGAGATTTAGGTCTAATTCTAACATCTATGTTGACATTTTTATATGCATTTAGACAAATAATTACCTCAAATGAGTACTATTGAATGCATTCTTTGTATTTTGTTATTGTTACAAACTTTATCATCTACTTGATGTATCTATTTTCTACTTGTTATTGCGTATGCATGCGAATAAAGAGTTGTTAGGAATGGGACCGTTGACACCGTTCATATATTCCACATTTTTTTATTTCTAAATTTTCGAAGGCAACTTGTTTTCGTGTACCAGACATTCCTCACTCATTCTTTGTGGCCATTCTCTATGGTATGTTGAGCAACACTGGACTTATCTGGTCTATGAAACCGAATATGTAAAACATGTTCCTTGTAGCGAACTATTAAAGTCCGCTTAGTTTGACCAACGTATTTCTCATCGCAATACTTACAGCTTATTTCGTGAATTCCAGACTTCTTTTCTGCCATCTTCTCTCTCAGGTTGCCCAACACTTTTCAGAAAGGGTTTTCAATGAATTAAATTCACGCCAGAAGTTCGAGTAGTAGATGGGCTGAAAAGTTCGTAGGTTACCAGATGGCGCTACTAGTATGGGGTATTCGAAAGCTCTGTTCAAAGTGTGTCGGCGCGTGCTCACAATCGAGCAAAAACAACAAAGAACTGATGATTCTGAGCAGTGTTTGAAGCTGTTCCACCAAGAAAATCGAAGTTATGCGTCGATATGTGACAAGGGATAAAACATGGCCCCATCATTTTACACCAGAATCAAAACAATCGTCATCTGAGTGGACTGTACGTGGTGAACCGACTCCAAAGCGTGCAAAGACGCAACAATCGGCTGGCAAGGTTATTGTATCAGAATTTTGGGATGCACATGATATAATATTCATCGTCTATCTTGAAAAAGGGAAAAACATCAGCAGCGATCATTATAAATAGTCACAAATTAATGAAAACTATGGCAAAATTGCATGAATTGGGCTTTGAATTGCGTCCGCATCCACGGTATTCCCCAGATCTGGTCCCCAGTGACTTTTTCCTTCTCTCAGATTCTAAGAGAATGCTCACTGCAAAGAAATTCAGTGCCGATGAAGAGGTAATCAAGGTACTGCTTTTCTATACATACCATTATTTCTTTCTGTATTGCTATTAGCTCAGCATCACATATATTAATTATGTCATATAGTCTTCTTCTTGCAAATAAGTATTCTGTATTTGGGATATATTTATATATTTATTCATTTATTTCATGCACTATTCTACAGGATGAACCCAATTACAGAATAGAGAGTGACACTGGCATTTACAAATATGTACTTACATAATATAATTTGTGAATCTATATAAAAATAAAATAAAAACAGAACTGCCACTTAGCTAAGAAATGTCTTTTGATTTGTATAATCTGGCAGTTGAGTAGGTGATGATATTGTTCATGACCTTGAACAAAAAAAGAAATGAATAATATTTACGCCTCACCTCGAGACTACAAAAATTGTGAGTTACAAGCAATTCATGATAGGTATTCCTACAGTAGGATACGTGCCTTCAAGTGTTTAAAATACATATATTTTAGGAAGCGCCTCTGTAGGGCTTCTAGTTGATTTATATGAACCTGATGGTAGGGACTCCACACGACAGATGCATATTCCAGCCTAGATCGAACAAAGTTGAAGCTTTTTCAAAGTCTTTTGTATTCCTAACTAAGAATCCATACATGCGATAAGCTGCTGTTAGAGTAGTGTCAATATGTTTATTGAAAGAGAGGGATGAATCAAAAGTAACACCTAGATCAGTGAGTGTGTCAGTGTGTGTCGATTTGAATTCAGGGCGAGACGTTCGCAATCATTAGAACATGTTATTTGTGATAGAGTTTCAAGTCATCTGCGTATAAAAGGAAATTGACATCAATCTCAGCTCCGATATCATTAATGAACATATTGAATAGTAGGGGTCCTAGATTTGATCCTTGTGGTACACCAAATGAAGGTTATATATTCGATAGACTTGAGACCATTGAGTTGGACGTACTGCTTACGGTTGTAAAAATACGATTTGAAGAGTGAAATTAATTCATTGGATAACCCAAAAGTCGAAAGCTTGTTGAGCAGGATGGTCAAGTCTGTCGAACGCTTTAGAAAAATCAGTGTAGATGACATCAGTCTGAGACTGACAATCAATACTCTCTGCAATACATTGAGTGATTGTTACAAGATTCGTGGTGGTTGAACGTCCTTTCATGAAACCATGTTGATTGGGGCTAATAATGTTATAATGATATATACCCCAAACCCTACTTTTTGATTTTCATTTGATGCGTCAGTGTATATGAAATTATGATTATTAATAAAGTGGGGTCATGCTTTTTCATCTTAAAGTCCAATATTTTTGCTTTACTTATGGTCCAATTAAACATGGTAAACACCAAAGAATCATTTCAGTTCTTCTACGCTCGTGTTTGCTGATAAAGTCAAATAAGTCATCCAGTTCACTGGAAATTATTTTTAATTGTTCCACCTCCTTACGACTCTTTTGCATTTTTATCATTCGGTACGGAAATGAATGATGCAAAATTTATCTCTGCTTGACGGTGTTTGGAGGACACAACTTTTTGTTTGATTAGATAATATTGTCTATTTTGTAACCACATTTCCACTCTCTGCTTCGTTTTATCTTTCGTTAAAAAAATACTACAGTAGAAACTTTGTTGTTAATAAAAAAGTTCCAAGTACTNGCTCATATAAGCTTCATCTGTCCAAATACCATTTAACGAAATATCACGCACTTGGTTACAACTTTCCAGGAACCACTAGCAAAGAGCCATGTGGCGATCCAAAACTCCTGGTCTGATGAACTCTTCTGGTTCTTTATGGCTTGAATTTGTGTTTCTTTCAAAGTAACGTTAGTTCTTGGTAGGCCTGTTGATATTTTCAATAATATTCATCGTGTCTACAGCGGTGTTGCCGAGTGTTTTGGTTTTTAATATCCAATCACAGAACTAAAAGTATAGTTATCCATTTCGACAGACGCCATTTTTGTTGGTATTGTTGTCAACTCGGTGTGAATTCAACTGTTATAATCCGATTTGTTTGTTACAATTTTCTAATTAAAGAACGTTTCCCTTTATAAAAGGTAGGTTGGGTCATTTCCAACCATGGTTTTTGAGTAGGTACATTTTATTTCAAGTGGAGAATTTTTTCATTAATTTAAAAGTTAACGGGTTCATATACACTTACTTAAATTTCTGTGATATCAATATGAAAATGTCTACTGCCGGAAATATTTTCAAAATAAAATTTTTATAGCGTTTTGTGATGTTTGGATTCAATGTATAGTTAATTTTCTCTTCCAATGCATTTCTTGCACTAGTTTCTTAGATTCAGTTGTCGAAAGTGACTATGATTTTGTTTTGAATCACGAATGAATCCTAAACTGTTCATACACTCCGTGAATTTTACGATTTGGCAATGTTGATTATTTGTATTGTTCCTATTGGTCAATCGAACAACAAGCGGGACTAGGCCCGTGACGTCACGGGCCTAGAAAATCCGATTTTTAATAATTAATTACGGGAGAACAACGGTATTCAGAAAGCTGAAACAAAGTACATTGTTTTTCAATTTGAAATTACTATCAAATGAACTGTAAACCAAAAATCATGAAACAAGTCCATAAGGTTGAGTTTCAATCTTGAGAAAATATCTCTAAAATTATTCTCCATTTGACGATAAAAAATAATAGAAATGAATTTGCTACAAATAATGTCCCATAATATTTTCTGTAGGGTTGTTAGATGGCAGACGGTGGGGACAAGTGTTACAACCTCACAAATTTGAACCTAAGCTTATAGTAACCTCCTCTACACATTGAAGAAATGAAATTGCGTCCTGTGGAAAACGCAACCCTAAATGTAACTTTCCAATGAACTATGCGAAAAATCTCGATTTTTGCTCTATTCCCTTCGAACGATATTTCTGCAAGTTGTTTTAAAGTCACTGTATGCCTGGCTTCTATCACGCTATAAGTGATAAACACCCTCGCATGTCCTTGGACTATTAAAAACTATAATTTATCAATATGATATACAGGACTAGACATGATATGATTAGTTTGATTTAGCCCTAAGTGATGTTACGTGGGCCTGAAAATTGTGGACTCCGGGTAAAGGTAACCAGCCGAGGATGACGGCCTTAGACGTGTGTCTAGCCGAGATTTATTTCTTTTTATTTTACGCTAGTAAGAACAGTGGTTTCCGAAGTATCGGCCTATACCCCCTGCGGGCCGAGAAGAGAAGCAGCAGTAATAATAACAAAGGTCAGAAATTGTTTTCGTTGTTCATCAACCAATTTTATCAATTTCACGGATCCGTTTTAACTACATTCAAAACCAAATTGTTTTCTATATTTGCCAAACTTGCGTCATCTGGAGATGCATTTTAAAACGAATTCATGACACTCTGGTACTGTTTGGGCAAACTACTTATTTTCGGCAAAATAAGATTCTATTTGACTTTTCTGCTTTTTAATCAAAAACAAAACTGACAACAATAACGGTAGCTATATAAAACAATAAATAATCTCAACTTCAATACTAGATGTGAAATTAATTCACAACATCCTCCGGGGCTCGCAAATTACTGCTTTGGCTTCAACAAAATGATTTTTGTGATAGGACGACGATAAACTCCTGTTGCTGTAGTCACTTCGACTACCCGTACTCTGCCATCGGGACCAGGAAAAATTCGCGTAACTTTTCCTCTTGGCCATGAGTTTCTGGGAAAACTATCATCCGCAATAATGACGATGTCTCCTTCTGCAACATCGCTACTATTGAACTGCCACTTGCTTCTCTTTATCAGCGAGGGTACATATTCTCGTATCCACCGTTTCCAGAAAAGGTCCGCATATCTTTGTGCCACTCGCCATTGTTTTCTAAGATGTGAATTTGTATCAGCAGAAATACCTAGTGGATTCACTTCATTGGACTTTCCAATAAGGAAGTGATTGGGTGTCAANTCCGAAGTATCGGCCTATACCCCCTGCGGGCCGAGAAGAGAAGCAGCAGTAATAATAACAAAGGTCAGAAATTGTTTTCGTTGTTCATCAACCAATTTTATCAATTTCACGGATCCGTTTTAACTACATTCAAAACCAAATTGTTTTCTATATTTGCCAAACTTGCGTCATCTGGAGATGCATTTTAAAACGAATTCATGACACTCTGGTACTTCTTTCACCGTGAAATAATGCATTTTTTTTCGAATTCTGCGAGTCAATTTCCTATAGGTGAGATCTGTTCAAAAATTGAGGTTCATTTTTCTCAAAAAACTATTTATTCATTCTTCAATTTCTATTTTGCGCCCTTCAAAGTTGTCCCCATCAGAATTCCTCAGCGATTCGGTTTTCATCTCCTCAATCATCGCAAAACGCCGTCCTTTTCATGGGCTCCTTCGGGAACATAAAAAAGTCGCAGGGTGCCAAATCTGGTGAATACGGTTCCTGCATGTGGCAAGAACTCCTGTTGCACAATCGGTGAAAACAATTGTGAGTTATTAATAAAAGAACAGTATTGTCAGTAAAACTGTGACACCCAGCTACTCGAAAAGAAAGCAAGTTAGATCACACGTTCATATGAACTTTTTTTTATAAAAAATGACAAGTAATCACCACCTGAAATCAATGATACACATTCACCATGTATAGATTAAAAATAATGATCGGTCCTGAATTCGGGTTAACTCTTTTAAGTGATTATAGTTCACGAATCAGATCTCTTACTAAATCGATACAATAAATTGATGGATGTAGCCATTACTACGGGATAGGAAATCATAATGAAGAAGAGAAAATTGAAACTTTCTATGTTTTTTATACCCCTTTTATTTGTAACTAACGTTACTGCAGTTTCGTCATATAAGGACATTTTCAAAGGTATACATTGAACTAAAAATTATTGATTACATTAGCCCTTATATAACACCACTGTAGGTGATAGATTAGATTAATATGAGGCTTCTGTGCTAAACAGTCACTACACTGCGACCTTTGCAGGTCTATTGTGTGTGCCCTCATGTATGCTAGAGTTCCTTGTCTAGGACCGTCCTTGTAACTAGACTCCATAGGCCAGAACTCAAGTTCCCCATATATTGAGAGGGTTGTGGTTTTTCCTCTCCTAATGTTGCAAACCTTGACAGACCTTTGCAATAGCATAGTATGTGTACGGAGGTTTCCTCATCCTCTTGGCAAAGCCTGCATAGGGCTGTGTCTGCCAGTCCGATGTTGTTCATGTGTTTGTTGAGTCTACAGTGTCCCGTCAATAGCCCGACCAGAACTCTAGTTGATCGCCTATTCAGACTCAGTAGGTACTCCGTGAATTTTGGCGATGGCTCTTTAATGAACTCTTTGGCCTGTCTCATACCCG
>NW_019290861.1:62350-74393 GCF_000500325.1 Leptinotarsa decemlineata | reverse complement strand
TCAACGCAGATACTATCCAGAAGTTAGTCAGAAAACAAAGCCGTAAATTCACTTACAGATTAATAAACCGTCAGGTCAACCAACCAGAAATCAAAAAATTGGTAACTCTAACATATTTTTGAAAAAGAACAGAGATAATTGCGGGTTTCTTTAGAAAAAACAATGTGGAAATGGCATTCAGACCACATGCCAGGTTATCTGATTTCCTTTTTAATGCCAAAGATAAGACGGACAAGTTGGAGAAATCTGGGGTTGATAAGCTCAAGTGTCCGGAGTGTAATAGTGTTTATGTGGGACCATGTGGTCGAAATTTCCAAAAACGATATGCTGAACATGAACCATTCCTTGGCATGCAACCACAAGTTCCCGAATCTGAACGATACGGAAATTTTGCAATATGCAAAGAAGGGTTTCAAACTCAATTATTTAGAATCCTTGGAAATTCACAAGCATAAACATTGCGGGTGCAACCTGTTAAATGATCAAATCAATTTAGTTTGCTTACCGGTTTTCAAATTAGCATATCCGCACTGTAAATTGTGAATTCAGGTACTCAATCAAGCCAAGTACCTCTATTATTACCTACGGGGGTGCTGTATAAGGGCTAATGTAATCAGCCATTGTTAGTTTAATGTATAAGTTTGAAAATGTCCTTATAGGACGAAACTGCAGTAACGTTAGTTACAAATGAAAGTGGTAAAAAACATATACAATACTTATTCAAAGCGTAGAGATATGATTATTTTAAAAAACACTTTTCTGAGATGATTGATCATTGGATTCTAAAACCATGAAATATAAATAGGTAACCCCACTGAATCGATAGGACTTCGGCATCTGCCCCGATCAGGTCTTGTAGTTTTGTAGTTTTCCGACAAAACAACGCTTTGAAATATTTTGCTCGGGAGGAAACAATGCGTATATATTATGAACATAATATATTTTCTGATCAAACGTTCAATTTTTATACATATCTTTATTAAAACTAAAACACGCTTTTTTCACTTTCTACTGTATATGTTTGCTCCAGAATTAATTTTATATCATAAATAAACTTCAGGGATAGTTTGTTGTTGCAAGTTAATTCAGTGCTAATTTTCTTTCGAACTATTTTACCTCATACATGTTTACATTTCTACGGAAATAGCTCAGCTCAAATATAAAGTTATCGCTTCTTTATTATTGGTTCACTGATCTCAAGTATGAAATTGAAATCCAGTTCCTCCAGATTACTCAATTTGAACTGGACCTGATTTTTGTATATACTTATTGGGTAAATTACGTCGTCTGGCGAGGAGCAAACTTATATCAGCTGATAAACGAAATATATCAAGTTGTTTCAAAAGTTCTGTCATGTGTTTCTGTAGCTCCATATCCCAATAAATATTTATTCTACTGTGGCGTGGTTTACAGGGTGTTTCAAATTCGATCCTCACCATTGGGATCTCGGAAACTATGAGAGATACGAAGATGGTTAAATCGCGGCAAAGTTGCGCCTGTATAAAAATAATTTTATCATCGCATGGTTACTGGGATTTTAATTTGTTTTATTCCTGCTGGTTTTGATTACTGAATATATTCTAATATGACCCAATCATCCAGCACCTTGATGCACTTGTGATATTTTCAAAAATAAAAGGAGGAATGCATCTCCAGTTCAATAATTAGAGAGAAATAACTTCAATCAATCGATTAATAATGTGGCCGACTTTGATGTCCATACAACAACTGAAACATTCCCAAATTTATTTTGTTAAACCAAAAAGGGTATCACAATATGAGTCCGTATATAATGTAATGATTCGATAATTTTTTGAAGGTCATTATGCAAAACTGGATTATGATTTCATTGCACATGCGATCTTGCCATATTTGGTAATGAGGTCACCAAGATATAATTTATTGAAGAAACTGAACAGCAAAAACATATGCATAAGAGCTTCATATATCAGAAGAACCTATTTAGTGCAGATCATTCCGCATATGAGAATGAATTAAACCAGTTGAATAAAAAACTCATTATTATCTTCGATATCTTCCCGGCGCAACGTTACCGCGATCAATAACTTTGAAAGTTTAATTAAAAATGTGTCAAATTTCGGGCGTAACGCATATCGGTAGGACAAAAAATTATACTTTGGAAATTGAGGCATCAAAGTATCAAGTAAATTCGAAATTATTCACCTGGTACAGAGAAAAAAATATAGATGTTTTTATTTGAAACTGAACCCCAAAATAACTATCTCAATTTTTACTCCAACTGAGTTATTGTATTGAAATCATTCTTGTTGACAATGTTTCGTGGAGCATTTCATTGATTTGGACTTCCATTATCGATGATATAAATTGATTTGAAATACCTGAAAGAATCTGTGAAAAATTAGATCTGACCATTTATAGGTCATTCGAGTGCTTTCACCTATCCCCTCTTCTCTCTCACCGCTTCATCGGTTTTGGCGGAAGCTGACCGTTTGGCGGGAGTTGGTCATGTTCCACTCGATTGGAGGTTTCTATATGTTGTGGATCCACAAGAAAGAACACAAGGAAGAACCCTGGCTAATACCACGAAGTGATATTCGGAAGTGCGGTTGATTACTTCGTTCACTGGCAGATGGGGCGATGACAAACCTGTTCTCTGTTGTCCGCTTCAACCTAGTTCAAGTAATGATACTCTGAAGAAATTTGATTTTCAATTATCAGAATTCATCGACTTCATGTTGACGATAGACACTACCTTGCACTGACGAGTGGCCAAACAGCCCGAAACCGGTCTGCAAGTGTGTTCCAATAATTGAAAATATATTGCGGTAGTTGGATCGCCAACAGCATATGCAGGAGTATCCGGTGAAGAATCCTGCACTGACACCTGTCGGATATAATCCAACGCCCTTCAAGGTATTAGCCAGGGAAGTAGTTGTTTCTGATGGGTGTTGATCCATTAGCCTATAGTGTGAGGATTCGAGACCGACTTGAACGATTTGTTCCTGTATCTGTAGAGTAGGGAGGGTGAGTGTAAGCCCCCAGCACTTGGGTCACATGTGACCCTTTGTACATCCTCCCGAAGAGTTGTCCTCCTAGGTCTTCGTCCATCGTGTCCTTTCCAGGAAGGTGGACCGGTCACTGGAAGACATCTCTTTTATATCGGCAGGTGTAAGCCAAGACTCGCCGAACAGATACTCTCTTATTGACGATAGCTCCGGGCACTCGCATAGGACATGCCTGACAGTCTCATCTTCCTGTTCACACATCTTTCTTTAAGGTGTGTCCACTAGCCCCATATTATGGAGGTGTTTCCTTGGTTGATAGTGGCCAGTCAGAAATCCTACTGTTGAGCGTAGATTTTTCCTGGTGATCGCCACATATTTCTTCGGCACCAGCTTTCCAGGGTCGCCCAGAATGATCCTGGCAAGATTGCATCCTTTGATTCCATCCCATGTCTTTAGGGATTGAGCATGGGTGTAACATTTGGCTAGTTCCGCAATTGTCGAAGTAATCAGGCCGTAGGTACCACTGGGTCCCAAAATTCTTAGACCAGCCGCTTCCTTGGCTAAAGACTCGGCAATACGATTACCTTTACTCCTGTCGTGCCCTTTAACCCACCTCAGGATAATGTTATTATCTACCGAGGCTTTGGCTAAATTTTGGTGGCACTCTAGTACTAGCCCCGAGGTAACACGTTGTCTGTTCAAGGCTAATAGGGCTTGTCTGCTATCAGTGCAGATTGTTATGTTTTTGCCAGAATTTCTTTTTCTGGTTATTTCTTTTGTGGCGATTGAAATACCAACCAGTTCTGTCTGGACCACGCTGGTATTTTTCCCATTCCCCACTTAATCCTCAGGCTTAGTGATCTGGAGTACACTCCACATCCAGAGCCTTCTTTGATTTTTGAGCCATATATGCGTATTGCATTTGTAGCATCTGACTCTGTGTTCTGTTTCATTTGTATTTTGTAGGGTTTATTAAACACAAACCTGGGTTCAATTGCATCACTGGTTGCCTGCAGCAGAGGTTGCGCAGTAAGCGCTTCTCGCCACAGGCTCAGCCTCAATTGACCCATTCCTACTTTGAGGTTTACACCACCCGTGCGCAATTGTAGCATGGCCATTAACGCAACCTCGTTAACGTACAGATCCAGAGGGGTCAGACCGGTAATTAATTCCATTTCCGCGGTTGGTGTTGTTCACATGGCTCCTGTGATGTTTAAACAAGCCAGTCACTGCATTCGATATAATTTTTGGATGGCCATTGCTTGTAGAACTTTGGCTCCCCATGCAATGACTCCGTACGTTAACATAGGTCTTATTATTGCAGTGTAGATCCAGGTGACCACACGGGGTGAAAGACCCCATACGCGTCCCACTGTCCTCCAACATTGCTCATAAGTCACATATGTCCTTGTTTTTCTACTCTGTAGGTAAGAGTTCCATGTTAGGTTCCTGTCGAGGATAGTACCATTGTATTTCACCTCTTCAAAGAAGTTCAGTTTGCTTTTGAAGATTTTGGGAGGTTTCAAGCCCGATAAACTTCTTTTCCTGGTGAAAAGGACCATCTCAGTCTTCTTGAGATTGATCGACAGTGAGTGTTCCTCACACCTTACACGAATTGTTCCTTTGGATAATTTGATTTATAGCCAGTCTTCAAATATTGCCCACTGACTATATGTAAAAAGAATTTCTGTCTGATCCAACTAACAGTTATATAAATATTTTTGTACCCTGAAAAAATATCATGTATATCATGAGACTTCCAAAGAAAGCGACTGAATAAATATCAATGAGAACTATCTAGGGAAATGTGAAAGACAATCCACAGCTGATACTGTGAGACAAAAACGTTTTTGGCCACATGTGACGCCGGACGTTGGATTGCATTAAAGTCACTTTTTTTCTCAATGTATATTATCAATCAATCTTTAGATGAAATATACCAGATAATTCATCGGAAATTCAAATGCAAGGTAACAAAAATAAGAACGAGAAGTGGAGTTCAAAACATCTAGACATTTAAAAAACGCACTACTTCGAAATACCAGAACTGCAACACTTTCCTCGACACTCGTTTTACCGACCTTGCGTCTTCAGGAGATAAACTATTTTTTAAGTAATCCTGGTAAATTTTGGATGTGCTATCAAATAACAGAAGTTGAGAAATTCATTATCTAAGAGAATGAAAAGATTTGAAACTCAAAAATCAAAAGTAAAATCGAAAAATTGAAAATAAATATAAATGGAACTGAAACAATTCTAGAAGTCGGTACGGATGTCTAGGAAAACTCATCAGAGCAGAGTAGATTTATTTGATGATTCTGTAGGCAAGTGTATTTATGGCCCGTTTACCACATATATTGAAAGAAATATTTCAAAATCAAATGATTAAAAATATGAACGGCGATATAGTTAAAATCCCACCGTGAATACCTGTGGTTTTTACATGAATATGTGTTTAAAAAAAATGACTTCTCCGAAGTCAGTCTTTTGTTAAAATCCCAGCCAGACTTATATTTTCTTTATGGCATTTGAAAATACTCATCAAGGGTACTAAACAACACCAAAACTCGAGTGAAATAAGGTCCATTTTTGAATTTGCTGCGTCAAAAACATTTTGTGGACGATCCCGTTTGATTGATCGTCTAATTGGAAGCCAAAATAGTTCACATTCTTTCCGTACTATAAGCTAGTATTTGAAGATATTTTGGGTTCGTATCACTACGTCAAATTCTCACTAGGACGAACTCCCCTTACGTCGAATTCCCGCTACCCCGAGTTTTATTGACTTTGATATATGATTTAGACTTTTTTAAGGTTCTGCCATTGGTAAATAGTAAACTTTTTTACTACATAAATCGGTGTTAAAAACAATAATAGATCAAGACTAACCCGTATGGAATACCATGATCGATGGCTCCCAAATTTGATTTTATTTAAAAATTTGAGTTTCTTAGAAAATTGATTGAACCTATTTGAAATACATAGATTTTTGTAGTTGATATGAAGGAAATTGTTAGAAATTAAAAATCAATTGATGTATTAAACAAAGCTTTGATGTTTTTTTAAGTAACTTTTTGATAATTACCATTTGGAATTTACTTCCTAGTTAAGTACAGTTTGCCAACCTTTTGGAAAATTTGTACTACTTGAAATGAATGAATCCTCATTTATCTTTCTTTTCTGATTTTTGTAAGTAGGTTTGTGGATCGTTTTCAATATTTATAGACTACGATATATTGTTGCTACCTTGATACATTCGCAATGAATTTGTGAGCTTAACAATTACTTCTACTATATTTTAATGAATCCTTATACCTACTATTTCAACATCGAAGTGCTCTCATTTTGAAATGTTTTTTTCTTTAAGAAAAGACATCGATATAATTTTGAAATAGATAGAGGTTCAGATAACATATTTACCACAGGATTTCCAGAAATTTAATTTTTCTCCCATCTACATCAAACAAATATTCTTTGGTAGTCTTCTCGTGTATCAACACACAAATAAGAAAGTATCACATATAAATAACACAATACAAAAAACAAACGCCCTTAAAATATAAAAACCAGAAAAAACCATTGCACAAAGATTCCATACTTACCTAGAACCTAAATTATATAACACATTGGACATTTTCACAACTGATGAAAGGCACCACGAAACAGTGTCAACCACCTTCCAACATTAGACATTGAGATGAAAAAAAATTAATTCCCTAGAAATATTTAAAAGTCATACAAAAAAATTTCCGAACCTCGAAGCAGTTCTGATATGCACTTTTTGGTATGTCCATGAACTGTATCAGCGATATGGTTTTAATCTTCACAATCGTCGCAAAACGCCGTCCGTTCATAAGTCTCTTCAATCTTGGGAAAAGGAAAAAGTCGCATGGGGGTAAATCTGGTGAATACGGTGGCTGAGTTTGAATACGCAGTTGTTTGTAGCCAGAAAATTACGAACAAGCAATGACGAGTGAGCAGGTGCATTATCGTGGTCAAAATTCAGCAGTTTCCGAACGAACTTCGCTACCACACGCTTCATGCGCAAAATTTTCGAAAAAACTGCATGGCATGAGTCAACCGATATGCCAATATTAAAACATAGAAAGTAAAAAAAATAATAATTTAATGTAACCCGGGAAATTTGAACTTTTACCTCACTTTTTAAACTTTCCACGTTTGCCTGTCGAACTTATTCCAGACAACTCTTTGGTTGATCAAAATAGTTTGCACGATTGAAAGTAATACTGAACTAGCTGTTTTAGATTTATTTAAGCAAGCATTGGATGCCTTGGACAATTCAAAAAAGTGTCTTGCAATGCAATTTTTCTTGATTTGGCAAAGGCCTTTGATACAATTTCTCATGAAGCACTTTTAAATAAATTGAATTTTTATGTTAGTGAACTGGCTAAAATCTCTAGTGGCGTACCTCAAGGTACCGTTTTAGGCCCAATACTATTTTTAGCATATATTAATAGTTTAAGTCGCTGCTAGAAAATAGGACATCTCCCAACTACTTCTTAGAATGTATTACGGCAGTACTCAGTTGCAAAAGGTCGATACGTATTTCAAATAATAAACGAAAGAAGTCGTATACTTCAGGTTAGTTTATATTTCCGGGAACATAAAGTCATAAATGAATCTGGAATGTCGGTGTATTTCGGGAAATAATCATAAAATCTGGGTTTCAAAACTGATCGTCGCGTAATTAAAAAGAAACTAGTTCATGAAATATTTACAAGTTGAAGCATGAAAGCGTTGTTGAAACACAATGGAAATAATTTCGAAAACAATTACTTGTTCGCTTAGAAAAAATAAATGAAATCTTATTCAATTGTTGAATAAATGAAACTAAAAAATTAATTGATATATTCTTGAATAATCACTAATAAGCACAATTGAAGGCCAGATTCATCAACTTGTGAAAGATCCGATACCTTAATATCCTATCCTCTTTTACTTTGTATTTTGTGTCTGTTATTTTTTGATCTCATAGATCTCACTATCAGAAGTTTATCAGTTCAAAGTTCATTGTATATGATGGAATTGGTCGATATCTGATGAATATCCATACCTAACGTATTCAAAAAACACTTTATTGTGAGATTTTCACTAAACGATTTTACAAAAACGCAACACGTGTTTCGCTATATAATGGTTTGTTCGGGCGTATCTTTACTAACTAATTCTACATATTCAATGCTCAATATACCCTATTCTACAATTTGAAGTGCCTACATTCCACGTGAATCCACTGATAAAACAGGAAATTTTAGATTCACTTACTATTTGCCTATCTCAAAATCATTTCCAGTTTGAGAATAAATTCTATTCATGCAGTGAAAGACTAATAATGGGAAACCCTTTGAGCCTCTTGCTGGCTGAAATTCTCATGGATAACATAGAGTATGAAATCCAAAATAATCAGTTAACTAACAGTTTCTTTCACTGGTACGGATGCGTAGATGATATCTTAGTCTGTTTTACTGGTACAGATAGGCAATTAGGCAAGTTTATTGAATATGTCAATTCCATCCACCCGCCATGAAAATTCACCACTGAGAGGGAGGTTAATAATTCAATAAATAACCTTTTCTTAACCATACGTTATACTTTCTCCACACACCCTTTCCAGCATAAAGTTGTTGCATTCAATAGTATTCTGCACAGAGTATTGAAGATTCCACTTCCTGAGAGTGATTTCCAGAGAGAGCTGAGTTTGATAAAAAAATTGTGGTTAACAACGGTTATAAGGTAGTTATTATAGACTCCATTCTTTCCAAAAAACAACAAAAGCAAGCCATGGACCTGGTCTACCCAAATTCAAGATGCGACAACGTCAGTTATAGGATCGCAATATCTATTTCGACGAACAAAATCAGTTTTGGAAATGTTTCTTTATCGACAAAAATGTTATTTCGCGTGTGAATTATCGTCTAACATTCCATAAAACCAGATATTAACTCAGGANTTATTAAAAACAATAAAGACAAAACTTCGGTGCCGGATAGATCAGGAGTATATAAGCTGACTTGTGGCTCTTGTCCAAAACTGTATATTGGTCAAACAGGAAGAACAGTTTCCCAAAGAATTGACGAGCTTAGGAGTAGTTTTGTAAATAGAAAGACCAATTCCACATTTGCAAACCACCATTTGAAACATGAGTTCGATCATGAATACGATATGTTACATTTAGAAGAGAAGAGTTTGAATCTCAATCTTCTAGAATGTTTAGAAATCAATAGATTCAGGAGTTCGGGTAATTTACAGAATGATCAATTAGAATTGAATAACTCCCCGTTACTCAATATTTTTTCAAATGTGAAAACTGGGACATAAGCTCAGGTAATTTAATTCATTACAAACCTAGGTAAAAATCACGTACTTGAAATGTAGGTACTTCAAATTGTAGAATAAGGTATATTTGACTATGTAGGATTAGTTAGTAAAAACACGCCCGAAGAAGCCATTGTATGGCGAAACACGTGTTGTGTTTTTGTAAAATCGTTTAGTGAGAATTTCACAATAAAGTGTTTTTTGAAAGTTCATGTGATATTTCATACTTTTTTTCTTTTTACTTATGGTTCGTCTTTCCCATTATTTATTTGAATGTTCGTGTTGCTCTACAATGACAAATCTTTCCTTATTCAGACTGTTTCTAATTTGTAAAAGCATTCGTCTATGTTTTTTTATCAGGAAATTGTTTCATTTTTCTCGTTCAATTCGCAATATCTATTTCGACAAACAAAATCAGTTTTGGAAATGTTTCTTTATCGACAAAAATGTTATTTCGCATGTGAATTATCGTCTAACATTCCATAAAACCAGATATTAACTCAGGAAACTTCTCAGCAAGGATTCAATGAAAAATTGTTGTTGAATTGGTTCAATCGGATTTCCTAAAATGTCAATGTATTTGGTACTTGTCAGGTTTTTCTTATAAACATGAAATGTAAATACTTTTTCGGCTCTAAAATGTTCCAATGCTCTGATAGAATTGAAAAACCATGAGTCTTAGAAGCGCATTTCTCTGTTTTAAAATAAATTTTCTACAAAATAAAATCTACAAATCGAAAGTATTTGAGCCCATATTACTTATTCAAAAATGTGAGATTTCCAATTGACAGTTTACAAAATCGCGACACGTGTTTCGCTATACAATAACATCTTCAGGCGTCACAATTCTGACTCAACAAATTCTGTGCCATACTTCAATAGTAATTTGAATCCTAATGACTATTACTACCTAACAAATTTATACATGATAAATTCATTACATTCCGTGTAGTTATAGAATATCACTAAGTATTCTGGCATTATCTTGAATTTATTGAAGGCTTTGGAGGCACCCTACATTTTATTCTATGAAAGAGAGGACATTAGCAGATCAAGATCGTTAGATGATGTAGTGCTTTAAGTTTTTCCGGGTTTTCCTGCAGCTGAAAAAGCCAAAGCGCCACTGGAATCAATCAAGTTGCCTCGGAGCCCCAATAAATGTTTGTTGTTGTTTCATAATTTCATAATTTGTATTACTTTTTTTATATGTTTCTATACTCAAAAAGTATCGTATTAGGTTATGGAATTGTTAAGGAAAATACTTAAATTATATTCGAATCCTAATGTCATTAATGTTAACGGATCAACGGAAAAACAGATTTTTTTTATTGACTTCTAAAATAATTCTTAATTAAAGTTTTTATTGAGAAATATTACATACATTGATGATTGTGAAAATTAAAAAAAAATGAATGAAAATTACAAAAACTACAACTTGTAATTTTAATTATTGTCTTCTTCTTCATCGTCGTCTTTCGACCACTGTAGTATTTCAAAATCCTCCTCTTCATCTTCTTCAACAACATTCGTCTCCAGGTCTTCCATAATTTTGGGGTCAAAGGTTATTCTTCATTGACATCGTTATGATGAGATAAAGCATTGAGAAAAGCTTCCCCTCTATCTCGAAAACGATTCAAAGTATAAGCAAATTTTGATACACAAGTTATAGGTAATTCAACTCTCTATCATATTGATAACGGATACAAATAGCGAAAAACCCATAGAAAACGAGATATTTGTAAGAAATGTGCAAAAAAATCGATTTTTTTGACCATTGACATTAGATTTTAATAGTCGCGTACACCCACCATATGTAGGTTTTGAAACAACTTCCACGTGTGGATCACCAAGTGATCATCTTCAAGAGGAAGACTAAACTAAAAATACTCACGATGTTATCCTCATTTATACCATAGATACCTCTTCTAGGTACCTGTGTCTTGAGTATCTTGAGTGTTTTGAATTAATTTCACAATATTGCCTTATGTACTAGTCTTAAATTGATTTTACAATGTGTCCTTATATAATAGTCAAGTAACTCTAATAATTAAAATATTATTTTAACAAGCTATATTTGATATCTCAATCGCCACAAAAGAAATAACCAGGAAAGAAATTTCTGGCAAAAACATAATAACCTGCACTGACAGCAGACAAGCGCTATTAGCCTTGAACAGACAGCGTGTTACCTCAGGGCTAGTACTAGAGTGCCACCAAGATTTAGCCAAAGCCTCGGTAGATAATAACATTATCCTGAGGTGGGTTAAAGGACACGACATGAGAAAAGGTAATCGCATTGCCAACTCTTCTGCCAAGGAAGCGGCTGGACTAAGAATTTTAGAACCCAGTGGCACCTACTTCAACAATTGTAGAACTAGCCAAATGTTACACCCATGCTCAATCCCTAAAGGGGTGGGATGAAATCAAAGAATGCAATCTTGCTAGGATCACCCTGGGCGACCCTGGGACAGTAGGACTTCTAACTGGCCACTGTCAACTAAGGAAACACCTCCATAATATGGGGTTAGCCGACACACCTCTATGCAGGATGTGTGAACAGTGAGATGAGACTGTCAGGCATATCCTGTGCGAGTGCCCGGAGTTATCGTCAATAAGAGAGTGTGTGTTCGGCGAGTCTTGGCCTACACCTGCCGATATAAAGGAGATGTCTCCCAGCGACCTGTCCACCTTCCTGGAAAGGACAGGATGGACGACGACCT
>NW_019290861.1:41929-62296 GCF_000500325.1 Leptinotarsa decemlineata | reverse complement strand
TAATTTCAAAAACTACACCTCTGCACAAACTTTATTTGAAAAATATATATCACAACATGCTACTGTGCTAGCGAAACATGTTGTGATATATTCTTCAAATGAAGTTTGTGTAGATTTTGAAATAACTATGGATCTTCATCAAGCAACGGCCGAATCAATAAAAAAAAAGTTATTCATGATATTATTATGTTTACTTATTTCTACACTCTCATAGGCATCTAGATTCCTGTTGTTATTAACTTGTCTAACTGATCTTAATGAACTAAAGTCTATGGAATCCATAGACATAATTTTGACTTAGATGACTGGGTCATGTTGGTTAATGCGACTTATTAATTATCGATTAACTTTAATGTTCACACTAGTTAAGGAAATCACAGGCAATTTAAAGCTGATGGAAACCTTCGAATAACAAATAATAATTTTATTCATCAAATGAACCATTTCAGAAATCATCTCCAATATTACTTCAACGTCATATGGTATTGAGGGCAAAGATTAGAATATCCGTATCCTTAATGATACTATAAACCTGAAACAGCTAACAATCATGTTTGTCCACAACTCAAACCTCCTATAATCATCATTATTTTTTTATTTGCAGTGTTCTGGATGTCCAAATGCCCTCAATGGAACATATAAATGTGATTGCAAGGGGCTCAAAGGAAGAACAGGAGCTGAAGGTATTATGGGATTTCCAGCTACACAGGGTGATTATGGAGACATTGGTCCTCCTGGTCCTAAAGGATCAAAAGGAGAGAAAGGCGCTGAAGGGGAATTTGGGTCGAGAGGAGAGAAAGGTCCTAGGGTGAGTTCAAAAAAATAACAAATGGCTTCATAGATAGTAATACACACCGCAGAGATTTTTTTTCATGTCTGCTTCTTGTCAATGCCACTTTTGAGATTCCTTATAGTTTCAGTAGTTTACCTTAGACATACATTTAACATTCCTACACCTATTTTTATCATCTATATGAAAGACTTTTTTTGGATAAAAATATACATTACTAGTTCTATTTTTATTATTATCATTTATGTTTCTTCAAATGAGATGGCATTTTGTTTTAGGGTGACGACGGATTCAGAGGGATGACGGGAATTGCGGGACGTCCAGTAAGTAGATTTTTTTATACTAAATTTGATTGTCGACAGTATATATTGTGGTGTTCATGAAAGGAACAATCTAGTTCCACCATCTTTTAATTTTTTTTGTTATTGGTAATACGTTAACAGAGGACATCAACGTCCTCGTAAAAATCAATGGGTTAACACTCAAAAGTTGAAAATTATGCTGAAATTGGAAAGGCCAATAAACCTTATAAAAATCCTGATAAGTATTCAAGAAACCCAACACGTGTTTCGCTAAACAATAGCTTCTTCGGGCGTGCCTATACTAAATAAAATCTACATATTCAATGCTTTTTATTACCTGAAGTACCTCAGTTTTATTAATGTCAAAAATGTGTACCTTACTTGAGAATGAATCAATTAACATTAAAACTTTAACTCATGTATCAGGTAATTATCAGTTTCCACATTTGAAAAAATGTTCAGTAACGGGAAGTTATTCCATTCAGAAATTATCCCGAATTCCCAAATATATTCATTTCTAAACATTCTTGAAGATTGAATTTCAAACTTTTTCCTTCTAATTGTTTGTTACACGTCATATTCTTGATTGAATTCATGCTAACAGATGGTTTGCAAATGTGGAATTGATCTTTCCATTCGAGAAACTACATACTTCTATGCACTTTAATTCCTTAGAAAAAAGTTCTTTCCATTTGGCCGATATAAAGTTCTGAGCAAGAGCCACAAGTCTACTTCTATACTCCTGATTTATCCGACAGTGTAGTTTTGTCTTTATTGTTTTAAATGAATTTGCTTTAATCATTATCAGTTCTGTACGCCACGTCCAAGACAGAGCTGAGTTTCGTCAAACAAATCGCTGTCAATAACTTAATAATAATGTAGTAAATATCTACATTGATATGTAGATATTTACTACATTATTTCTACATTATTATCTACATCGATATGTAGATATTTACTACATTATTTCCAAAAAACTACAAAAACAAGCCATGGACCAGGTCTACCCCAGTTCAAGAAACGATACCGAACGATACCGAATGCACCTGCATTCATTATTCTGACTCCTACCCCAGAGTATGTGTTTGTGGAATTGTTTTTGGACTTTGTCTGCAGGTGGCGCAGATAGAGCTTATGACTAGTTGGAATTTTGTTTTTTCGGGATACTCAAACGGTTCAATCCGTCTGAAATGACCCTGTCGGTACTGACGAGGAGCTAATACTCCGAAACCCGTCAATTGGCGGTCGTCCCGACCAAATTAAATTTATTTCAGCTTTTCATATATAGGAAATTACATGTGACGAATCATCCATATGGCGGCATTAACTAGATTAGTTGTTTTTCCGTCGGGTATCTGTCACACGTATCTACAAAGTCATAGGTTCACATGAGTGGCGTTTTCACCTGAACTAGAATATGCTCCTCTCCGGTAGCACTTGCATTGAAATCAAATTGGGAATAGTACTCATCTATATATCTTTTGATTTTCATGAAATTTCATGGAATTAACCTTTCTTGATGCGCTGCGAGGTTTTTGTGACTTGACGCCGGGGTCTCAATCTGCCTACCCTCCAGATCTCGTCGCTGGTTTCTGCAAGGATCTCAATCTGCCTACTCGTAAGCGTTGATTCTCATGGAATTAATTTTCAACAGCTTGACTGCATCAACCTTTCTTGATGCGCTGTAAGGGTGTTGTGACCTGACGCCGGGGTCTCAAACTGCCTACTCCCCATGTCTCATCGCTGGTTTCTGCATGAGTGTAAATCTGCCTACTCCCATGCATTTCTCGTCGCTGGTTTCTGCAAGAGTCTCAATCTCTCTACTCCCAAGCGTTGATTTCTATGGAATTATTCTCTAGTAGCTTGACTGCATCAACCTTCCTTAATGCGCTGTGAGGGTTTTGTGACTTGACGCCGGGGTCTCTATCTGCCTACTCCCCAGATCTCGTTGCTGGTTTATGCAAGGATGTCAATCTGTCTACTCCCGAGCGTTTCTCGTTGCTGGTTTCTGCAAGGATCTCAATCTGCCTACTCCCAAGCGTTGCTTTTATGAAATTATTTTCCAACACCTTAACTGCATCAACCATTCTTGATGCGCTGTAAGGGTGTTGAGACTTGACACCGGAGTCTCACTCTGCCTACTCCCCAGGTCTCTTTGCTGGTTTTTGCAAGGATGTCAATCTGCCATTCCCAAGAGTTTCTTGTAACTGGTTTCTGTAAGGGTTTCAATCTGCCTACCCCTAAGCGTTGAAATTATTTTGCAACAGCTTGACTGCTTCAACCTTTCTTGATGCGCTATAAGGATTTTTTGACTTGACACCGGGGTCTCAATATGCCAACTTCCAGGTCTCGTTGCTAGTCTCTACCAGGGTCTCAGTCTGCCTACTCCCAAGCGTCGAATGTGGGACCACAGATTGTGGTCTTGTATTGAAGTCCCTAGACGAGTGAAGGGGTGGATCAGTAGCGATGGTGAAGTTGATAGTGGGAACGGGATTGTGACTTGCATAAGCGAGGACAAGAGGTATGAATCGGACTGAGCCAGTTTTAGTGTTCGAATATTTCGAACCATAAATCACAAATATTTGGACAATTTTCCGCTTCTTGTCTCTATAATTATTCCGCATCTGCTGTCTATAATTCTGCCTGGTAGAGAGGTCAGTAACGTAGAACAGTATCTAATTCTCAGTTATTTTTCTAACGTTTTTCAAATGATTGATCATGATCCTTTTTTGTCTGAAAATGTGCATTCCTATTCGTTTACCAAACCTCGTTCTTCATCCTTATATCATATACAATTTCAATATTTGTTATTACGATTACATTTACGAAACAACTGAGAAAAAATAAATGATAACTTCCCAACTGAGAGAACATAGATTTTCATGTTTTGGGTTTGGAAACTCTAATATAAACTGTAACATTACTGTAACATAACACTGTAACTGTAACATTAGTGATCTGTAATTGTAGTGTTTTGCGCATTGAATATGTGCAGGTGTCCAACAGTTCGAAATACAGAACCAAAACAAACCTATTCATCTTCGCTACAAAAGCGTTATGTCCAAAATGAACTATGATATAATCAGTTCAAATTCAATTTTGAAAGAGGTTGATACTGTCACAGTCACTGTTTAAATAAATGTTTGCATTTTCGTAGAATTGAATTTATAGTTTGAACATTTCATTGCGAATATTAATAGGGAATTGACATTGGAAACCTCAATAAAAGCTGCCTTTTTGTCTAGTTCATATGAAAATCTGGTGGATTTTTTGGAATCTACTATAAATTAATCACACTTGATTCTAGGGAGAACCTGGTGAATCAGGTGTTAGAGGCCCAGCGGGACTTGATGGTTGCAACGGGACTGATGGATTACACGGAGTTCAAGGACAACCTGGACGACAAGGAATTCGGGGACTTCCTGGACCAGAGGGGCTTCAGGGACCCAGAGGAGAACCTGGTGATGGAGGAGGTAACTCACTAGGAGTGAAGGGAGAAATGGGTGTTCCGGGATATGATGGAGCTCCGGGAATACCTGGTCTTCAAGGACCTAGAGGTTCTATTGGATATAGAGGTCCTCCTGGTGACCAGGTGAGTTTTATCTGTTCATCAGATTATACTGAAAAAGCCAAATTTTGTTCGTGAATCATAAAGTTCCTCTTCTAAGGAAATTACTTCTTTTACAGAACAATTATTTTTGAATATATACAGGCCTTCGATAGGTTAAACTTCAATATCATCGCACTGGAAAAATAATAATAATAATAGTCTTTATTGGGTTAAATAGAATATAACATCCAAGAGGCGAAGTTCAAAACTGCAGTGTAGAATACTACAGGTTTGTTCTACCAAACCTGTACTGCAGAATTCAAGTACCAGGTGTACCTCAGGGAAGTCATTGTTAGTAAAATGTATCCACTATTTGATAGTTTGTAGACGATCAACAGTGATTCGAAATCATCGAGTTGTTATAGAATTAAAAAAAAAATAGCTTAGTCTTCCCATCTTCCCCCAATAGGTATTGAATTATTCATGTGGATATCAATTAATTACAATTGTGGAAGAAATGCCTCAGAAATTGTAAGAATATTCGTTAGTGATAAATTTGTATTTGGATTCCAATCCACGAAATTCATTTATCAATTTTCATCATTGGGAAACAAAGTTGAAATGAAATTTTCGGATGTGTCTTCCTCAAAGCAGATTTTTACTGATTTTTACTCCTTAGTGACAATAAACTTCACTACTGTGATATAAAGGTATTTTTTATCTGAACTGACTTTGTTTTTTACTTGAAAAATGTGTTGCTAGTCAGGCCCTGTATTCGCACTCCAATCATGACAATTTTCTGCTTTTGTGTGACTAAGATTTTTGCCGTTTTGAGGCAAGCCGGTATAATTTCATAATTTGAGAGTAAAGAAGACAATTCTATCATGTACTCTCATAATCGAATAAAAAAAAATGTCCCAACTCAGTAACAAAGTTCTGGGGACCTCGTTCAGTTACGGAAGTCAAGCCAAACCACGCATTATTCACAACACTAGTGACATTCCATCGTTCATATCTTATCAAGGTAGTGCTGCTTGGTACTTAGGTTGGGTTAGGTCAAAAGGAAGTAGGTCTATTCGACCCTCCACCGCAACCCGCAAGGGTTCATTGTGGCTCATTGGGGTTGTATCAGACACAACATCGGTTCAGGGAGTACACCTTATTCTCTGACCCTCCAGAACGGTTAGGTTAGGTTAGGTTAGGAAACGAGTTTGAGTAAATCGACCAACGGCAACGAAGGAAGATTCAAGTTCTTCCTTTGCTGATCTACTCTTACACCAAAAGTTTGATATAATTATATGTTTCTATGATAATGAAAACGGATTTATCCTATTTATTCTCTTTAAAGAAATATTTTGAAGTGTTGATGTAATAATGCATTCCAAATTTTTATTATAATGATGCATCAGACTTAAACTCAAAAAGTGTTTCCTTCAGAAACGTATAATTTGTTTTCATTCAAGGGTATTATTGGTGAAGCTGGGCCTATGGGACCTCCAGGGGAACAGGGAGATGAAAGACGTGGTCCTCCAGGACCTCAAGGTGATGAAGGAGATCAGGGTCCACAAGGTGAAAAGGGCGAAGGATTTTCAAATGACACCTTAATCATAATTCCTACATATACTAACTTGAAAGGACAACCTGGAGAAAAAGGAGCGAAAGGAGAGATGGGTGACATTGGATTGAAGGGATATACTGGAGAGAGAGGTCCACCAGTGAGTATTCAATGCAGTTATAGAATCAAAAAAGAAAAACTGCTGCACCGTCATTAGGTACCTCTTTTTTTGTCAAATTCAAAAACGTATTCAAGTAAAGTATTCAAACAACACTTTTATTGCCTACTGAACCCGCCTGAGAGTTTGAAGTTTAGAAAATGTGGAATATGATCTATGAACAGCGATAAGGGTTCCGTTTTTCACTCTCTTTGGTAATAATCAAATATAGAAACCAGGCAAATAATAGGTACATAACAGAGTCACTAACATATACATTAGGATTTAGGAACTAACACAATACTAGGAATTCGTTTAATGGTCCCCATTTGATGACATTCAGGAATTCGTTTAATGGTCCCCATTTGATGACATTCATGGTCCGTGGTAGTGGGCTCAACAGTTTTATCATCCCCTGATGATGCTAACTTAGCTAGAAAAACGTGCGACGAGATTCATTCTGGTGTGGCAAAACTGTTTTCTTCATATCATAAATGAAATATTTTTCAATTGACAACTTTTGTTTTTAATTAGGGAATCCCTGGTCTGAAGGGCTCCAAAGGATACAAGGGTGATCTTGGTGTAGATGGTCCTTTTGGAAAACAAGGCAAAGAAGGTCCTTTAGGACCTAGTGGTGAAAAAGGAGATAAAGGAGCTCCGGGCTATGCAGGGGAAGACGGTTTAGACGGAGCTAAGGGTGAAATTGGAGAACCTGGGAGACCTGGAACTCCGGGTATTCAAGGTAGAGAAGGACCTCCGGGAGTTTATGACCCCACCTACGACGAAGCCGGTAAAGAAGGTAATATTGGAAGACAAGGTCCAGATGGACCCAGAGGTGATCGAGGAATGGCTGGAATTCCCGGAAAACCAGGCTCACCAGGGCCAGTTGGTGAAGCTGGTAAACCTGGACCACAAGGCCGACCAGGGTTGCCCGGTTTAAAGGGTATATCAGTGAAAGGAGAAAGAGGTCAAGATGGATTTTCTGGATTACAAGGACGAAGGGGCCCACCCGGACCACCGGGAGAACCTGGACTAATGGGAGAAAAAGGATTCAAAGGTGAACTCGTCTATGGTCCTCCTGGTCCGTCTGGAATTCCAGGAGTTCCAGGTTATGATGGACCTCCGGGAGAAAGAGGAGATTCCGGAGACCCAGGTCCAAAAGGATTTCCAGGCGTGGGTCAGCCAATAAGAGGCCCTCCTGGCGATCCAGGAGTTCGAGGATTACCTGGTTTTCCAGGAGATATTGGATACCCAGGAAGAGATGGATTCCCAGGTCTGAAAGGAAAACGAGGAGATGATTGTGGTGTATGCCAACCAGGTAAGTAGAGATTTATTTTTCAAATTCATTTCATAGTAAGTTGTATAGTTTCTTTGATGCAAAATCTATGACATTATCCAAATAGCAGATACATTTTTTGCTCTGCCTTTGCTTGATTTCTGTAATGGCATCGATAACAGGGAGTTTCAAAGTTTACGGAGAGTCGCTCGTTAGTGACACGAAAGGTCCTCATGGGCGCCGTGGCTATTTTGCCAAAACGAAAAATCCTTCAAAAATATCATAATATGAGAGTGTTTATTTCAGTTATTTTTTAGATATCAGGTTCAAGAGCTCTCTCGAAAGTAATCTGAATGTTACGGCCGCGGTGAGCATGACTTGTTTTGAATCGATCCCTGCTTTATGTTTCTCATAGACACACTTCCCAAAATGGTTTCATTCCGAAGATTTTGGTACCCCCATAGTCGTTCGGTGCCTATTTACGGGGTTGAAAATCCGTGTCTGAAACAATCATCAGTTTTTTTGTTACTTGCGATACCTGCGTATCCTGGCACCCAGTATATAGTCAGTCTATTTCTGTCCGCCAGCTTCCTCAGGCTCGATATCACTTTTGGGTTCATCATTGCCCCTAGTGCAGCGTGGCTGCACTTCAGCTGACCGAGTAAGTAACTGAAATGAAGATTTCTTCCCGCACAATAAGTTACAGCTCCTGTCGCATATTCGGTTTTTGACCCATCAGTATACCAGTTGTTCTTGGAATGGCTGTGTATTCTCTACTATTCGCGGTTTAAGACTTCAACCAGTTTGTGTCAAACATGTATTTTGGTGAATTTTTCGATCTGATTTTGAGAAGATTCATGCAGCTACTGGAGTGGTTCTCATTGCTTCCATTATTTTCAACTATACAAGCTTTTGCACCTTTATAGTGTGAATAGGTCAGTTGTAACTGACCAGCATCTGTGCTACCTTCGCCTTCCTTTCAACTCTTTCTATTTTTTGGTTCCACGTCAACCTGGAGTCTAGTATCACTCCCAGATATTCGATCTTCCCGGACAGATTCAGAGGTCCTAGGGCCTCTGCTTTGGTCGTCTTGGTGTTTGCTGCTATGGTCGATTTTTTGAGTTACTGTTCAGCCCTTCTTCATCGAACCATCTATTTTTAATATTCATGACTTGCTGCATGCATCCCTCCACTTATTATATTTGCTTTAATCTTGTAACTCTTTTTCAACAAAGTTCCATAAGTGAGGATAAAATCTCCCGAGGCAAACCTCTTGCTACCCATGCCACTACTGTCTCTTCCAATGTATACCAATTCCTCCAATTCCATCAAATTCGCTCTCTATATCTAAGAAAGCATCTGAAAGGCATTCTCGATCTTGTAAGCATATTCTGCTGTTTTCGTGACCCAGCCTTTTCCGTCGACATAAGAATCTCTATGCATATTGGTGTCTTCGCCAAGACCTACCAGATGTTCCCAAGTTTTGGAAAGACGGTGGCTCTTATCTGCCTCCATGTTTTGGTATGTATCCAGCATTACTGAGTAAATACCATCTGGTCCCTGCGAATGACTTCATGGCCCATTTGATTTTCTTCAAATCTACCAGCCACTCATTGTTGAATGCCTACACTTCTGAATTTGTTCAGAAATCCGGTGTTGGATTTGTTATTTCTGACCCGAGAAAGTGCACCAGCAGAAGCTTAAAGTCTCCCTTCCTATTTTTGTGTAGTCTCCAAAATTTGTTTTCACATTATTTATTGAGACCTGAGGTTTCTTCAAGAGTACCTTGTAGAGTTTTGCGCATACTTGGGTCTGTTCTCCTGGCATTGCGTTGCTAACTCCAATTCTGTAGGTATGCCTTATAGGCTTTCCAATTGATAGACAGTCAAATTATGTATACCGATGATCTGAAAACTTTCCTCATCAGACATAAATGTGGTACTTAATGTTGAGTCTATCACTTCCCACCGTTTCGTATTAACTAAGGTAGGTTTATTGCCTACGTTTAAAATATTCAAATTGTTTGTCATAATAAACTGTAGTGAATGTTCAGCTCTTTCATTGGTATTAATACTCTCTCGTGGCTTCACATAATTGGCTTCACAGCCAATTATGAACTGGAATGTATGTATGTATCTTTTCAGACTCACCTAATCAATCATTCGTTTCGATGAGTTACCATGATGTGTTTGGGAAAAAACATTATGGCCTTCACTTCTTATTAGTAATAAGAAAAAATAAACCATTGATGAAAATCGTCAAAAACAGTTCTGAAATCCGAAAAAAATCATCGAAAAACTTTATTGATTTCAATATTGAGCTTTTAATAATTCCAGTTCCAAGTCAAGTTCAACCACTCATTCAAAGGCTTCAATTTCGATTATTTTCAGGACGACCTGGTGACAAGGGGGACAAAGGAGACTCTGGAAGAAACGGACGTCCTGGAAATGTTGGTTATCAAGGTTTACCGGGAGCGCGAGGACCACCAGGTCTAGATGGTAAACCTGGACCAGTAGGTGAACCTGGTTTGGATGGAACACCTGGAACAGATGGTATAGAGGGACCTCCCGGACCTGAAGGACCTCCTGGATTACTGACCTACCCATCTATAAAAGAAATAAAACCCGATCCTGCCGACGAAGGTGACAGCGGATTCTCAGGACCAACTGGTCCAGAAGGAGCTCCAGGTCCTAAAGGTATTATTGGAGATTATGGATTCATGGGGTTGAAAGGAGAAAGGGGAGAGGACGGTCGACCAGGAATACCCGGAAGTGATGGTATCCCTGGAACTCCAGGATATCCTGGAGAAAAGGGAGAGCCCGCCGATATTCCCAAAGAACTACTACGAGGCGACAGAGGATTCAGAGGACCACGGTGAGTCTTTGAAAAGTAGCAGTTCCCATTTAATTTTGTATATAGGTGTTTATGTATGCATAGTAATTAATTTAAGATAATTCACGGCTTCGCCATGTGAAAATAGAAATATAATTCCATTCAAATAGTACAGTCATTAACAGTAGCTTACGACAAATTACTTCAAAATTATAATAATTCAAAATCAACTGCATACAAAAGAAATCCCGTTCATTTGTGGAGCCGGTTTGGTTTGTGTGAGTGATTTGTGTTACTCATTCAATCGATGGTTATCTTGAACGACGGCTCTAAGGCCGGACAATCGATCTGCGTTTAGTTCAACGCGTAATAGGAATCGCTCGTTGACAGTGAATACTGTATAATATGAGATGGAGAATTTATAAGAAAAGTTGTCAAAAGCATTCCCCTTGTTATAAATCGTTATTGGGAAGTGGCTTAGAGAAGAATATAAGAATACCTACAAAAATAATGGTATGATCCGCACTTGCGTAAGATCTTCCTAAAATAATACCGATCTATTACGAAGAATCAGAAGAAAGTGACACCGAAATGAATATTTTTTTCGAATTATTTTAGCCATCTGATAAACATCAGTACATCGTGAAACAAATACTGTGAATTGAAATAATTTGTAATTTCTGCGCATGACATGATTCCTTTAGAAAATATTTTTTTAATTTTCAGTGGTGAGCCAGGCGAACCTGGATTGAAGGGTGCAAAAGGTGAGATAGGACCAATAATAGGAATGTTGATAGACAAAACAGGAAGTAAAGGGAAAAAAGGAGAGTTCGGAGACCAAGGTAATTTATAGATCTTCTCTCAGAAGAATGTCATAAATAATAAAACTACGATTTTTAGGATTTGACGGAAGGAGAGGTCCAAAAGGTTTCAAAGGTTTCGCAGGTTGGCCAGGACCACCTGGTCTTCCTGGAAATCAAGGAATAACATATGAGGGACCTATGGGATTCAAAGGATTTCCAGGGATACCTGGGGACGAAGGACCAAGAGGATCGCCAGGACAGCCCGGAAAACCTGGATTTGACGGAATCCCAGGAGTTCAAGGTCCAAAAGGTGAACGTGGAGATTATGGATTGGCCATTCTGAATGGTGAAATCGGATTACCAGGTCCAGTTGGACCCAAAGGTGAACCCGGAGACTTCGGACCAGATGGACGACCTGGAATTCCGGGTTGGCCAGGAATAAAGGGTGAGAAAGGTCCAAAAGGAGCTCCTGGATTCTTTGGCGTAACTGGATTACCAGGAGCCAAAGGTCCAAGAGGAATAATTAGGCCTGGACCACCTGGTAGGCCAGGATTAACGGGACAACCAGGATATCCCGGACAGTTCGGTGAAATTGGTCAAAAAGGAGATGACGGGCTCCCAGGACCCATGGGTTTACCAGGTGCTAAAGGAGAACCGGGACAAGAAGGGTTGAGAGGTCCACAAGGTAAGTCAATTCATCCTGTTTATCCTTTAAGTATGAAAACTATCAATCTTCCATCCAAGAATAAACCGAAAAATTCAAAATGTTTCATAAACAAAAGAATAATTTGATTATTTAGCTAATAGGTCTGTACAAAAAATTTTCGTGAATGTGTTATAATGTTATCACAATTGAACTGATTTCAGCTGCATTAAAAATAGTTTACCATTCTTTAAAACTCTTTCCGGTATGGAGGTATACGTTTTTTAGCAAACAATCGGCTTCGTCTGATGCATGGTGGTATAAAATACGTTTCACCATTTTCAAATGTTCACCCTGCGGTTATTCAGCTAAAATATCGATCTGTATAACGGGTTTCTTCGTAAATATTTGTACCCGAGAAAGATGGCGCTAGCTAGCAGGTTATGAAACTACGGAATCCCTAATATGAGTTATCGACAGCAATGATGAAGAACTGATTATATCTGATATAATTTCAGAAGATGAACGTGAAGATGTTTCGAATATTATAAATGCAGAAGTAGAAATTCAGAAAGAAAATGAGTTAAAATCAGAAATGATACTTGTGGAACTACTGAGAAGAAATCCTGGATTGACACCTGAAAAATTGGAGAGGATGCGAAAGAAACCATTACAGGATACTGTGAAGTGGAATAAAGTGCAAACAGTTGACGAACATCTCCCTTTCATTGAACCTAACCAAATACCTGATTTTGTTATAAATTTGAATGACGTAACTTCAGGGAAACTGTTCCAACTCTTTATAACTATTAATGATGTGGATTATATTGTATTTCAAACAAATTTGTACACCCAACAAAGATATTAACATTGACACGAGGCAATGATAATATCTTCCGGAGAAATCAATCAAAAGAGTGTATTAAGTGTGGTGCTTTGCTGATGAAAATGGCTACTGGAAAATATTTCAGATAGATACAAAAAAAGTTGAAGATACCGTCGAGAAGGAATTGGGCCCACGTGTTGTTACAGGTTCATGAAAGAAGCTGGAGAACAAATATCAGCAACTTTATTTTGACGATTACTTCATTGGAGTAAACTTGATGGGAGAGCGAAAATAGACAAAAATTCACGCTTTTGGAACAATAAATGGAAATAGAGGAAACTTGCCTCCATTTTTGTTTTGCCTTACCTCCAAAAGAGTTTCAAAAGAGGGGAATATGACTACTTTGGTAATGATAAGGAAATTAGTACTGCAAAATGAATAAAGGCCGATGATTCAACTACTTTTGTACGTTGTCCAATACTTCTGAGTGATTATAATATTGGGTTGTTACAAAATCATCAGCATAAACATTGGGTGCTCGAGATTCAGTGAGACCACCATACAATGGTCTTTTTTGGCGATTTTTGGCCAATTTTTCTCTACGAATTCGAATTGAACCAAAGCGCTGCCGAAACAGCCGTAAAACTAATCAGACATTTGGCAATCATAGTCTTAATGAACACCCTGTTTGCCGTTGGTTTGCGAAATTTCGTTCCGGAGATTTTAGCCTTGAAGATAAGCCCCAAAGTGGTCGACCTACAGTAATCCAGGACGATAATTAGAGGACCCTGGTTCCGACTCCTTACAAATGGTGTGTGAGATGTCAAAAAATCTGGGCGTCATCTCCCATGCGGTTTTTGATGATTTAAAACGTTTTGGAAGGTCAAAAGCTCGAAAATTGGATACCTCACGATTTGAACGGTCATCAGAAATTGTCACGTTCCGGAGTCTCTGTTCTTCTTTGCTTTTGCACAACCAAAACCATTCTTTTTTTGATCGGATCGTCATCTATAATGGAAAGCAGGAGACGTTCGGTACAGTAGTTAGATACCGATGAGCCACTCAGCCCTAAAGCGAAAACCCACCATTAGGTACTATATAGTTGTTAGAGGCTGATGTGATTCACCATAACTTTCTGCAACCGGGCCAAACCGTCACAGCAGGAAATCGACGAAGAGTGCCGAAAATTGCATCAGCCAGCAGCTGCCCGCACGTTTCAAAAATCACCGTCCGAAACTTGAACGAATTGAGTTTTGCCTTCGTCGACTTCATCGAATCCCAAGGACACAATTTTCATACTGACGGATTTAATCGCCTTGTGTTATATTGGCATAATTTTTGAATACTCATTTTTAGACCTCCTGTCATGTTTTCTAGACTCTACCACATCTGCAGGACACCGTTTCCATAGCGAAATAACGCGCCTTATTGATGCTGGCGAGTGCCCTGTTGGAATATTTTGTGATCTCAGCAGGGGTTTTGACTGTGTGGATCATCATATTTTGATAAAGAGGCTATACCATAATGGTGTAAAAGATAATGCACTTACATGGATTAAAAGCTTTCTACAAAATCGCGGACAGTATGTATGTTTCAGAAATGAACCATGCAATAAGTTGAGGGTTACAAATTCTCTGCAGACTTTATCCAAACTACTCTGTCAAGATGGTTGTTCTGATTATTGGAGTCGTTGGTCCCCTTTCTACTCTAGAATTTCAAAATTATGCCGGCTTGCCGCAATAAGGCAGAAATTTCAACCAAGTAAATGCAGGGCACATGATTCTCGGACCCAATGATCACTTACCCCACGGTGTGGGGAGTGGTCGTTGGTTGATAATGTGTCGGGACTTCGGGAGGTAGGGCCTGACCAGCGCAAACTTAGATTAAAAAAATAATAGTAATAGGTAATTCACCCACAGGAATTACATCGCAATCGTTCACTATCAACCGACAAAAAATTAACATACATTCACACATACAAAAAGGAGTCATAATCAATATCTGTAACATTATTATTTTTTTTTTCACCGTAGTGTGCGCTGGTCAGGCCCTATCCCCCGAAGCCCCGATACATTCGGAAGGGCACGCCAGCATAATCAACCAATGACCACTCCCCACACCGTGGGGTAAGTGATCATTGGGTCCGAGAATCATGTGCCCTGAGCAAACGCAGTGAGCCANTGTTTTTGAAACTATTCACTGAGTCAGAATTCATAACATCGTTGGGTACGTTACTCCATGTTTCGAAAATACGATTCACCAAAAAATATTGTCTCTGCCTCGTTGCGAAGTTTTCCTTTTTTAATTCGAGTGTGTGACCACGTAACCGCGAATCATTGTTGAAAACAAAAAGTTCTTTCTGATTAGCATAGTTATACTTAGCTATACGGAAAGAGTCGACGTCAAAAGTCAAAAGCTAGCAGTTGTGCCATCCTCAGTCTTTCGGGATAGGTTGGACGCACTTCACCAAAAGTCATACGTGTGGCTCGACGCTGTACATTTTCCAACAAGTCCCTATCGCGCACCAGAACAGGACACCACACTGGACCTGCATACTCCATGATTAGACGAACGTCGGTTTTGTAGAGTTTTATTGAACTTGAATATGATAGATGGAGGAACGTTTTGCGGATGAGGTAAATCAATATGTTTGCGCGTTTGCATGTTGATATTATATGTTCAGACCAAGTTAAGTCGGTATTAATAGTCACTCCCAAGTCTACATGTGAGGACACTGTACGTAATGATTGACCGCTTATTGGGTACGTATGGAGTGGATTGTTCTTTCCTTGATAAAGTACGACGCATTTGTCGACGTTGAGAGGTAAAAGCCAATCCTCGCACCACTGACTAATCGAGTTGAGGTCTTCTTGAAGGGAATGATGTTCGACTTGGGCATTTCCATACAGTTTAGTATCATCGGCATAAAACGACTTGCTGGACTTTACGTGAAGAGCAAGATCACTTGCATAAACAACGAAGAGGAGCGGGCCAATAACAGATCCCTGGGGAACTCCACTTGTGACTTGTCTGTGCGAAGAAAAAGAGTGACCCACTTTGACCGAGAAAGTTCTATCTGTCATGTAATTTTCAATCCATAGGTTTAGTTGGCCTCGAATACCGTGTGTGTCAAGTTTGTGCATTAGTCTCCTCACTGGGACCCTTTCGAAAGCCTTGGAAAAGTCAAGATAAACGATTTCTGTCGGTATTTTCCTATCGTAAGCTGTCGTCCAATCGTTCATGCATTGTAGTAGATTAATGGTGGTTGATCTACCTTTGACGAAATCATTTTTTTCTGGTGGTATAATTGCGATTTTTGTTAAAAAATCTGACATATCTTTTACGATGATGGATTCCATTAGTTTGGAAGGTACAGATAAAAGACTAATGGGCCTGTAGTTAATTGGATTGAGTTTATCGCCTTTTTTGAAAATAACGGTGACAGATGCCTTCTTCCAAGCCCGTGAGATGCGAGATTTTGCGAAAGAGACTGACATAATTGTTGACAAAGGAGAGCAGAGAGTTTCGGCAAACTTTTTGAGAAAAAAGGGGCTCATTCCATCCAAACCAGGAGATGAATTCGATTTAATGTTCAATAAATGATTTTTAATTTTTTCCGAAGTAAACGACACATTAGTCAGATTATCACGTAGTCGCTCTGCTATAATTTTTGGTAAGTGGTCATCTCGAGGCTCGACCGTGAAGGAGCTTGTTAAAGAATCGGCCAAAATATCTGCTGATTCGATGTCTGTAGAACACAAGGAACCGTCAGGTTTTCATAGGAGCGGAATGCTTACTTTGGTGTTCAGGTTAGATCGTATGAACTTGTACTTGTACGAACTCACGACGTGAAGATCGTATTATTGATACCAAGTGTTTTGAAAAATTTCGATGAGCTTGGTAATCTTCTTTTGTATCTTTTCCAGAGTCTTTTTTCGTGAGATATGAGTGACATTATTTCGGCATTGATAAATGGTTTGTTGCGGGAGTTAGCAGAGGCAGTTACGGTCGAGTAGAATTTTTCCCAGAGGATATCAACGTCATCACATGCATTAAACAGTTGTGTCCAATCGATGGTAGAAAGTTTCTCGGATAACTGATCAAAATCGATTATTTTGAAAACTTCGATTTCGTACTTGTTTGGCATGTGAATGTTGAGCTGAACAGTTGCGTAGATTACTGCATGGCCTGATACTCCAATTGGTGATAGGATTTCATAATCTGTGATGATGTTTTCATCGTTGGTAAAAATGAAGTCAATAACAGATGGCTCGTTGTTGATTCGGAATCTAGTTGGTTCAGTGATAAGTTGAAAAAGGTTTGAATCAGCAACGAAATGCATGAAATTATTCGTGGCGCTATTTGCGTCAGGTATACTATTAATGGGCCAAGTGATCTTGGGGTAGTTAAAGTCACCAGCAATGATGAAGTTGTCAAGGGTCGATAGTTGATTTAAGTAATTGATCAATTGGACATTGGCTCCATGGGATACATCATTAAGTCTGTAGATACATACAATAGTTATGCTGACAGTTTCCTTGGTAAGGCTGACATGTAAGCCCTCCACGCCTTGGATCACGGCAATATCTTGTTGAACTGCAAAATCGGTTATGATCTCATTGCATAAATATATACATAATCCACCAATGACATGATTTAATCTGTCCGCTCTGTAAATACTGTAGCCTCTTATGTTAACCAATGAATCTGGGTCGTTTGGTTTAAGACATTTTTCGGTTAGTAGTATTATGTTAGATTTGAGAGCAACTATGTCACATATGAGTTCGTAAAATTTAGCAGATAATGAGTCTAAGTTAGTCTAAAGAAGTTTCCAGCATAGATACAGCAGTTGTTGGTTATTGTTAGAGGTTAAATGGTCCGTAAATGTTTAGAACCACTAACATGAAAAACAAAAACCCTGTACAATATCCCTACACGGAATAAATCCCAGTGTAGGGACCAAATACCAGTGAAAATAAACTCCTAATATACAATATAATACAATTCCATAATAGTAGGCACTGAATTCTCTGGAATATTATTGCATTAAAACGAAAACATTTTTGTCAAGGTTGTGATTCTATATTTCATCATCATTTCTCCACTGCAAGAGACAAATTAAGGAAAAAAAGGCAGTCATTTCTGAGAATTTAGTGCATGCTATTTTGGAAATATAGTATATGATGGTATAAATCATTAAAAAAGTTATGAATGACAAAATGTTATAATGTTTTTGTTTCAAATTTTGTAGGAGATGAAGGACCGGTAGGATATGAAGGTCATAGAGGAAAATCCGGCACAGCTGGAGTGCCAGGACCACAAGGCGAAAGGGGAGATCTTGGATTCCCAGGTGAACGTGGTCCACCTGGTCCAAAGGGATTGCTAGGATCTCCAGGTCGAAAGGGTCCAAAGGGAGATGCTGGTTTCCAAGGAGCAGACGGTTTTCCTGGTGAACCAGGCTTTGATGGACTAATAGGAGATAACGGATTACCTGGTCTACCGGGAGAAAAGGGTGACTCAGCGATCAGTGGTGAAAAGGGAGATCAAGGTGAACCTGGTTTAGTTGGATTCCCCGGTTTTGATGGTAGACCGGGAGAACCCGGTCTAGCTGGATTGCCAGGAGAGCCTGGAATAGATGTTGTTGGTCCTCCAGGTTTGAAAGGAGAAAGGGGAGAAGCTGGTTTAGACGGATTAGATGGCATCCCTGGTCTTGTAGGTGACAAGGGTGACTATGGTTTACAAGGTTTCCGAGGACAAACTGGAGAGAATGGTACAGCTGGATATCCTGGTTCACCAGGCTCAAATGGCTTGTTTGGAATAAAAGGAGAAAGGGGAGATTTCGGTATACCGGGACTTAATGGTTCAGTGGGAGAACGTGGAATCGAGGGAGAGCCTGGCTTAATGGGAAGACCGGGTTTACCGGGTGACGATGGTTTTCCTGGGTTGCCAGGTTTGAAAGGAGTTAAAGGTCCAAAGGGTAATCAAGGACTTCCTGGAATCGCTCCTTACGGGCGTGCAGAAAAAGGAAACATGGGAGATATTGGTATGCATGGGTTGCAAGGTGAGAAAATATTGATTTATTGCTTTTAAGGATAAATTAGCCGTAGTTTTTCGACTGATATTGATGATAGTACATATTCAGAAGTTCATATATTTCATATTTTTGTAGGTCTGAAAGGAATAAGAGGTGATGTTGGATATCCAGGAATACGAGGATCTCGCGGACAACGAGGTGATACCGGATTTCCAGGCCTCACTGGCGAACCTGGATTTCCTGGCTTGAATGGGCTTAGGGGAGATACTGGTCCTCAAGGACTACGAGGTTTACCTGGACAAAATCCAGAACAAGGTGAACAAGGGGAGCCAGGATTTGACGGTAAACCAGGTCAACCTGGTCGACCTGGTCAAAAAGGAGCTCCGGGTGAATTTGGTTTCGATGGTCCCATAGGACGTGCGGGAATTCCAGGACTTGGTATGCCAGGAGTAAAAGGAATGAGAGGTAATGATGGTGCTGTCGGCTTGCCTGGTAGGCAAGGATCACAAGGTGAACCTGGATTTGATGGAAGGGAAGGGCGTCCTGGATTGAAGGGACAAACAGGTGATTACGGTTTTCCATCATTCAGTGCTAAAGGTGCAACCGGTGATATCGGGTTCCAAGGAGCACCTGGAATCAATGGTACGAAAGGAGAGCGTGGTGAACCGGGGTTGAATGGCTTGCCAGGAGAACCAGGGCCTCAAGGTTTTAAAGGTTTCCCAGGAGACTTTGGGCGAGATGGTATTCCCGGAAGATCAGGTGCGAAAGGTCATAAGGGTGAAAGGGGGGATTACGCCGCTGATGCGTTACCGGGTGAAACTGGTGATGTTGGTTTGCCTGGATTTGATGGACCACCAGGACTACCGGGTCTATCCGGACTGCAAGGGCTTGCAGGAATGAAGGGAGAAAAGGGAAACATTGGGGATATAGGAGTAGCTGGGCTTCCAGGTTTCACAGGGCCTAAAGGATCGCAAGGAATGCAAGGATTTGAAGGATTCGTAGGTGCTAAAGGTTATCGAGGTCCTATTGGAATAAGAGGAGATCCAGCTCCACAATACAGTGGACCAAGTAGCAGAGGTTTTTATTTCACTCGACACTCTCAGTCAGAAATTGTACCGGTTTGTCCGAAAGACACCATCCTGATGTGGGAGGGATATTCTTTGCTGCACATAATGGGAAATGAAAAATCACATGGACAAGATTTAGGTAATATAGTTAGAGTAGACCCCAAACTTCAATAATGTGAACTGATTTTAGGTGCACCTGGAAGTTGCTTGAGGAGGTTCAATACTATGCCATTTTTGCTTTGTAACATCAATGATGTTTGTGACTATGCTCAAAGTAACGAATATAGTTACTGGTTATCCACCACCGAACCTATGCCTATGACAATGACTCCAATTGATGCTCAAAACTTACAGAGATACATTTCAAGGTAAAGATCTATACATCTTTAAAAGACAGAGTTGAACGTTATTCGTAATTTCTCACTTTTGGTGCCTCAAACACTCCCTACAGTGATTCGAATAGGCTTCAATTCCATGGCATATACAGGGTGTCCCTGGACTTCCTCTTTTCTTCTCGGGAATTTCACAGCCA
>NW_019290861.1:12039-41187 GCF_000500325.1 Leptinotarsa decemlineata | reverse complement strand
AGTCAATTACCAAAATTTGGATGATTTTGAATATTCACTTGAAAAGTTATCAAAGAAAAACATTTTTCATTTTGTAACTTCGAGGGCCCGTAACTTGGTTACGAAGACTTTTAGGAAAAAAAGTTATATGAAGTACTGGTGATATTTTGACCCCATCTATACATTCTCAAGAGGAAAAAAGGAAGTCCAGGGACACCCTGTATATTATTCGATTTCTTGGTATAAATATTATAGATTGATATGAAATATCTATTTCTAGGTGTTCTGTTTGCGAAGCCCCGACCAGAGTTATTGCAATTCATAGCCAGACAATAACAATTCCAGAGTGTCCAAATGGATGGGAAGAACTTTGGGTTGGATACAGTTTCCTCATGGTAAATTTAAAAATCTACACTACTTCAAATTTGCTTTCATTTTCATTTCATTTAGTTTTCACTGAATGTCTTCAGTGAAAAATTTAAAAATATACCAGTCGCTTTGCTATCAGTTATATCAAAATCATGGAGAAAGCCGTAAACCACCATGTCCTTTAATATTTGAAAGGCTTTAACATTTTGGCCTTCGGAAACAAAAATCAGCAGGTATGTCACCCATATTTGGAAAAACGCAATCGAGCAACATGGAGAATCAATAGCTGTTGCGCTTGATATTTCCAAGGTATTTGACCGTGTGTGGCATAAGGGTTAGCTTGACGCATCATTTTTTGCGTATGGCTCTCCAGCTCCTTGAATGAACATTTCCTACCAAGTGGTCGTCGATGGATATATTTCGAATACTTTCACCATCAACGCTGGTGTTCCCCAGGGATCCATATTGTTTCCTACCCTCTTTTCATTGTATCAACGTCTTGGAACACTTTACCGAACCAACACATCCCAGCAACTTTTGATGCTTTATAAAGCTCATATCAAACCTTCTTTGAAGTATTGTTATGGAGCTCTGCCCCTAAACATATCCTGAAGCTGTTGGATTCCATCCAGAAAAGAGGCATACGCCTGATTGTAGACGCGAACATCACTTGCAACCTTAATGGTTGCATCGAAGAAAGGTTGGAGATTTGTCTCTCTTCTATAGGTACTTCCACGGGAAGTACATTTGATTCCACCAAGAGCAGTACATATCAAAAATATGCGACGGACTGTGGCTGCTCATCGTTTTGGGGTTCAACATCTCCAGCGAATCAAATCCAATGTGAATCACAACTTTCGCACAGGCACCGCTCTAAGAGCGCCTCAAGGATTTTCCTGTAGTGTTTGTGTTTTGTCCTTAAAAAAAGAAATTATTAGAATCAGTTCGTATACTACCCCAAAAATCAATACTAATATGGACCGAATTCATTTGTTGATTTAATTATTTCTATTGTTCATTGGAAGTGAAACTTTCATGATTTCTTCTTTGAAAGTCATGATAGAAATAGCTGAAAAATTATTTTAATCTTTATAGAATCTTTGGCTGATCAATTCATGTCACACTTATCACTTCTTGGTGAATAGTTATCAGTGACAACCTATCACATCGAGCTTCCATCACGAAGGAAGGAGTATCAAAAAATATTTCATAGAAAGATCTAAATATGTCATGCATTGAGTTTTTTGAAATATTATCTAATATACAGGATGCTTAGTAGAAGCGTGGCGTATAAATGTAGTTTTTTTTTAATGAAATGAGATATACTGTCTTCCATATTTGGATGCCGTCAGTAAGGCACGTCTAAAAATGTGCAATTAAATGGGTATGTACCGGTCCCTAAAATGAAATGAATAAAAACACTTTTGTCTAAATACCACTGGTAAATTTTATTTATACGACCGATTTCGGGTTTGACCCCATTATCAAGTATAAAACTGAAATCTGAATTTTGAAACATCGGTTTAAATAAAATTTTCAGGTATGCTGCCAGGACAGGTATTTGAGAGACAGGATGCCAACTTAAAATACCACCCTGAAAATTCTAGGAGTTGTTAAACTCATAAATTCAAGAGAGGAGACATACATAAATCTAGTTGCTCGTTTAGGGGCATATGTTGCTGGTTTTTAATTGATTTGTTAATTTCCATGGCCTCCAACAGATTCATTTTTCTTCCTTTATTACATATATGTAGGATTTTGAGGTTATCTTCATTTATCTTGCGGTTTGTCCCTTTATTGATAAAGTTAGTTTTTTTAAAAGAAATGCAAATATTGCCTTCCTCATCTGAATCACGTCAGAAAAGTACTTTGGAAAATATAAGATTGTATGTAGGTAGGTATATGCCGAGCGGTTCTGAACTTATTACAAAAATAGTGTCAAAAAGCCGTTATGGTGGTAATTTGAAAACAAAACTCGAAAATGATATATTTTTTTATTGTTCAAAAGAGAGCACTATATATTTCATTTTATCTCCGATTTCCCCATGGAAACCTCTTTAAAAATATGGATTTGTTCGAATTACAACATGAAAACACAAAAAAAAAATATTTCGAGCACAATTTCATCTCAGGAGATTTCGAATGAATAATTTTTTTCATTGTTGGAAAGTTTTTGGCAGATATATTAGGCCTGAAAAGGCTCGGGCCTAACACATACATGCGGCGCTAATCTAAGTACCATCACCGTTTTTCATTTAGTACTAACCTTCGAAACAAAGCTGCTGAAGATTCATGATATTCTACTCATAAGTTTTTGGGTTATTGTGACACTACTTTTGTTATTTTCAAAACAATGGATCAAAAACAATTTCGAGTTTTAATTTTACGCTGCTTCTTGATGGGAAAAATACCGTTCAAGCGAAGCGATGGCTTGAACAGTGTCACAAGAACTCCGTTCCATCGGAAACAACATTTAAACGTTGGTTTGCTGACTTCAAACGTGCTCGTAGAAACACCGATGATGCAGAACGCAGTCCAAATGAGGCAGTAACACCAGAGAACATAAAAAATCCACAAAATCATTTTGAATGATCGAAAATTGAAGTTGCGTGGGTTAGCTGACATTGTAAAGATATCAAAAAAACGTGTTGGCTTCATATTGCATGAACATTTGACTATGCATTTGAGGTGATTAATCAGGGTAATCTGATTAATCACACATTGCATTTGCAGATGACATAGTTATCTTGCAGACCGGCAAATTTGTGAATACACTGTGCGATAGAGCATGGTGTAAAGAACACTCAGTGTCGATCAATCCCAAGAAGACTTTGATGGTCCTTCTCACCAGGAAAAGAAGTTTATCGGGCTTAAAACCTCCCGAAATTTTCAAAAGCCAATTAAACTTCTCTGAAGAGGTGAAATACTTTGGTACTATCCTCGACAGGAAGCTAACATGGAACTCTCATCTACATAGTAGAACAAAAAGAGCATATGTGGCTTATGAACAATGTCGGAGGACAGTGGAACGCGCATGGGGTCTTTCACCCCGTGTGTTTACCTGGATCTACACTGCAATAATAAGACCTATGGTTACGTACGGAGCCATTGCATGGGGACCGAAAGTTCTACAAGCAATGGGCATCCAAAAATTATTTCAAATACAGCGACTGGCTTGTTTAAACATCACAGGAGTCATGTCAACAACACCAACCGCGGAAATGGAATTAATTACTGGTCTGACCCCTCTATACCTCTGTACATCAAGGAGGTTGCGTTAATGGCCATATTACGATTGTGCACGGCTGGTGTGAACCTCGAAGTAGGAATGGATCAATTGAGGCTGAGCCTATGGCGAGAAGCACTTACTGCGCAACCTCTGCTGCAGGCAACCAGTGATGCAATTGAACCCAGGTTTGTGTTTAATAAACCCTACAAAATACAAATGAAACAGAACACAGAGTCAGATGCTACAAATGCAATACGCATATATACAGATGGCTCAAAAACTAAAGAAGGCTCAGGATGTGGAGTGTACTCCAGATCACTAAGCCTAAGGATTGAGTAGGGAATGGGAAAAAATACCAACGTGATTCAAACAGAACCGGCTGGTATTTCAATCGCCACAAAAGAAATAACTAAGAAAGGAATTTCTTGCAAAAACATAACAAGCCCTATTGCCTTGAACAGACAACGTGTTACCTCAGGGTTAGTACTAGAGTGCCACCAAGATTTAGTCAAGTCCTCGGTAGATAAAACATTATCCTGAGGTGGGTTGAAGGGCACGAAAGGAGAAAAGGTAACTGCATTGCCGACTCTTTAGCCAAGGAAGTTGCTGGACTAAGAATTTTAGGACCGAGTGACACCTACGGCCTGATGACTTCGGCAATTGCGGAACTAGCCAAACGCCACACCTATGCTCAATCTCTAAAGAGATGGGATGGAATCAAAGGATGCAATCTTGCCAGGATCACCCTGGGACACCCTGGGAAGCTGGCGCCGAAGAAATATCTGGCGATGACCAGGAAAAGTCTATGCTTAAGAGTAGGATTTCTGCCTGGCCACTGTCAGCTAAGGAAACACCTCCATAATATGGGGCTAGTGGACACACCTCTATGCAGGATGTGTGAACAGGTAGATGAGACTGTCAGGCATGTCCTATGCGAGTACCCGAAGTTATCGCCAATAAGAGAGTGTGTGTTCGGCGAGTCTTGGCCTACACCTGCCGATATAAAGGAGATGTCTCCCAGCGACCTGTCCACCTTCCTGGAAAGGACAGGATGAACGATGACCTAGGAGGACAACTCCTCAGGAGCATGTACAATGGGTCTCATGTGACCTAAGTGCTGTGGGCTTACACCCACCCTCTCGACTCTACAGATACAGAGATGAGAAAGCTCTGTTCAAAGTGGGTGCCGCGCGAGCTCACTGTTGACCAAAAACAAAAACGTCTTGATGATTCTGAGCAGTGTTTGCTCATGTTTAAAGATAACGAACCGGAATTTTTGCATCGAGGTGACAATAGATGAAACATGGATCCATTCACTTCACTCCGGAATCAAAAAGATCGTCATCTCAATGGAGAGCAACTGGCAAACTTCAACCAAAGCACACAAAAGCACTGGAAAGGTTATGGCCTCGGTATTTTGGGATGTGCGTGTTGTAATACTCATCTAATATCTTGAGAAGGGAAATAACATCAACAGTAATTATTATATAGCGTTATTGGAGCATTTGAAGGTCGAAATTGTGGAAAAACGACCCCATTTGAAGAAAAAAGTGATGTTTCATCATCACAATGCACAGTGTCACGAATCAATGAAAAGCATGGCAAAATTGCACGAAATGGGCTTCGACTTGCTCCCGCATATACCATATTCGCCAGATTTTGCTTCCAGCGACAACTGACTGTTCGCACATCTCAAAAAAATGCTCGAATGAAGAGGTTTTTGCTGAAACTTAGACCTATTTTGAGGGCAAAAGATATATAATTCTACATAAATGGTACTTAAATGTTAGAGTGGCGCTAGAATGATTGTGTGGTTCTTGATCGAGGTTACGTTGATGAATGAAGCCAGTTTTGAACAAAATAAAACGAGTTTTTTTTCTTAGGCCTTGGACTTTTCAGCTCAGGTGTTATATTGGAAAATATTTCAAAAAAGTCGAGTACATTGAGATATCAATGCATTTATTAGTTTCAGATGTGAAACTTTCATATGAAATATTTTTGATAATTCAACTCCTTCATCAAAAATCTCTGAAGGAAGATGATAACATGATTTTTGACATTTTTAAAAAATAATATTCAAGCAAACAAAATCAAAGCATTGCTTTGAGATAACCTCTTTATTTTTGTTAACAGCATACAGATTCGGGAGCAGAAGGATCTGGTCAATCGCTGGTTTCTCCTGGTTCTTGTCTGGAAGAATTCAGACCTAAGCCATTCATCGAATGCCAAGGGCATGGAAGGTGCAATTATTACACCACCGCAGTTTCCTACTGGTTAGCAACTATTGAAGACTACGCAATGTTCAGAAAACCGAGACCAGAAACATTGAAGGCAGGTTTCCTCACTCAGAAGATCAGTCGCTGCTCCGTCTGCATAAGAAGGTCTTCCAGAAGACGACCCCCAACAGTACCAAGTGAAATAAACCGCCGCCCTGCACCATACAGACCTAATCCCCGAGCACCACCATTGTATAGGCCACCGTCTAGTCGTCCGTCGCCGCCGGGACCCATTTATAGAAATTTACCTTACAGAACTCGAACAGGCTATCGCAGAAGGAGGCCTAATGCTTACAGGGCAAAATCGTACGATTCTTTAAATCACTGACGTGTTGGATGAGACGCTCAGGAATATGTGTAATTAAATGTGTACAGTTTTCAACAAATAACTATTAAGGAGAGATATGATTTTAGTATTTTTGTATTTTCTGAAAAATATAATTATGAAAAATTAAGTTCTAGAGTCAAACACCTCCTTGAGGAATACGGAAATCCTAAAATTCTGTTGAAATAAATATTAGGAAACGTATCAAGCAACAGAAAAATTACTGGATAAAATTGGACAAATAGGTGACCATATGAAAATATGATGACCACTCATACTTGGGTTTGTACCTTTGTTCGAGCTTTCATATAATATGAATTCAGATGTATGCTTTTTAAATGTTTGACTCGTTGATTTAACAAATATTATTGAAAGTAATACTGCTTAAAGTATCTAATATTTTGAAATTGATTTTATACTGGTGCTAATATTTAGAATCAAACCTTTCATGTTTTCGATATTGTGATCCGATTCTGTGTTTCATAGATTAAGCACTGCCAAAATAGTTCTATTTTATTATTGTTAATTCGAACGACTAATTAAAAATTCATAAGTGACTCATTGTTTTCATCTAAACAAAATCTCCAAACACTTCAAATGTAAATTATAACTTGACATTCTTCAACGTAAAAATGCCACCCCTACCTTCAATGACTGGCCTCCCTATCCACCGATTGGTATTGCCGAATATTACCTTGGTAATGTGGTGATGTTCCATCCTGCAGAAACCATATCGTATCCACTGGAACTTGAGGGTTTCCTGGATTAGGATATAAATTTGCTAAACTTAGAATGACGTCATTTTGAGGTAGAGCCAAATAATTATCGCAATTCATGTTGCCCTCAATGAAAAAGGGACCAATGATATGGTTTCCTACAATCCCTGCCCAAACATTAAACTTTTGAGGGTATTGCGTGTGTTCTTCTCTCATCCAGTGAGGATTTTCTGTTGACCAGTGGCGACAATTACCATGACCATGACCGTTAATAAACAAAGCACACTCATCAGAAAACATAACGTCTTCTAATTGGATGATACTGTTATCCAACATGTTCATCATTTAATATGTTTACTATCGATGTATGACTAACATTAAATGTCGTAGTGAATGCCTGTCTACTCGATGTTTGTGGGTTTTCCTCAAACTCAAGCATCACATTCAATTTGAGTTCATCACTCATTGGATTCACAGTTTCTCTGCCCCACATGACCAAGCTCGCGAAACTGCTTCTCTATTTTGCTTATTTTCTCATTTCTCATGAAATAGGCGAGCTGCTTCCTGTTGTGTTCGGGTTTTAAATCCTTAACCAATCATTTTATGCATTTCCGTTAAACTAACCATTTGTCAGACTCGAAGTTACCGAACTTTGAACTTGAATTAAAATACTGACAACTAATGTTGTAACATACAAAACAAGTTGACAAGGCGTTATAAACTAACGATGCCACGAAAATTATTTACAGTTTTTTAAAGGATATCATCCAAAATGAACATTGCTTTGGTTTTTGCTTACTTTCTTATTATCAATATCTGAACATGAAATAAGTTTTGAGTATGTCCCAATAAGTTTTGAGTGTATTTTATCGAATTTTGGTAACTACATGATTTTAATTTATTTTATCTTAATTGTTGCAATATACTTGAAAGCTATAACATTTTTGTTGAATCATTTTGATGAGAGCACGAATTCTGCTGATTCTGTCATTTATTGGAGTTACCGTATACAATTTACCTATCAACATATGATTGAAAGTGTTCAAAATAAATTCGTTAAGTTGGCTCATAAGACAGACATTTCTGAAATCAATGAAAATCTTCGTCCAGTCTTCAAAAAATGTACAAAATATATAATATTCGGGGCGATTATCCTAAGTTGTTATCAACAGTTCCATTGATTACACCTCTTGCATATAGAGACTTGAGAAACCACTATCTATATGTTACGCCGTTCTGAAAAACCAATTCAGGTAAAACTCTAATTTATGAAGAATTGTCATAGGCTGGGGGTCCCTTCCCTCAAATTCAAAAACTATGTAAAGTCTATTCTTATTAATAATCAGTTATTAGTATTGATAATACATAAATTATAAGTTAAAAATAATACCTATAGGGGAAACCCGAGTAAAGTGAATACCCCGGGCAAAGCGAATATTGCCTATAACTCCCAAATAGTTCGTTGGCCGTCCGCCGTGTTGTCATAACAACGGTCGCTAGTTGTCGCCCCGTGCCGCCCGTGCGTGGTAAACAAGTCAGGACGAGTTCGCATCGCGCTGCGCCAGTGACTAGACAGAGTGTGTTTTTGGGAAAATAATATTAATTTACAGATGTAAGTGTTTCGTTTATAACTATATTATTTGCGACATGCTCTTTGTTATGAGCAGAATTTGATGCATGATTATGTAGCTTTCATTTATCCGTAGACAACGAGTTTAGATGCTCCAGTTTTTTAGTAATTTAGAATAACCTCAAAAATGTACTCGAAGAGCAAAGCGGATTGGGCAAAGTGGATACCGTATTCACTTTGCCCGGTCATGACAATTTATGCAGTTTAATGGAACTATGTACTTTATGGCGTTTTTTTCCATTGCAGATGGAGTATAAAAATAAAGACAACACATCTTAGAGCAAAGAAAATATGCAGGGCGCTATAAATTTGTATTTGGCTGGAGAATCGATTATAAGGACGGTAAAAAAATACGGGCTAGCTTAGGCTACATTATATCGACATGTCAAATGTAGAATTGCATTTCCATTAGGTCGATTCCGTCCTATATTCACAATTGTTATTGACTGTTGTAATGCAGCTGGTAGCTTAAATTTCTTCCACCTTTTTTAATTTTTGATATAAAGAAGATGGAGCCAAGACTTCTTGATGGAAGTCCGCCAGGGACTCAAGGAACGTGTACTCCCAATGGTTGGACATCAGGGGAAGTCTTCTTGAATTGGATGCACTTTTTCGTAGAGCAAGTGAGGCTAACATCAAACAAAAAGTTCCTGTTGATACTAGTCAATCACGAAAGCCACAAATAATATCCTGCACTTGGGTACGCAACCAAGAAAAATGTGGTGATATTATCCTTAGCAACCGATACTAACCACAAAATGCAAACGATGGATGTTGCTATATATAGCCCACTGAAAACGTATTTTGAAAGGGAGATCATTAGTTTCAAAAATCTCACCCCGGCTGCATCATCAACCATCAGCTGCTAGCACCAGTTTTTCTCAAAACTGCCGTGGCCATCAACGCAGTGCATGCATTTGAACGTCCCGGAGTTTGGTCTTTAAACAAGCATGCTTGTTTCATCATCATTTTGCAACAGCCGATATACTTGCAGGCACATTCAATTTGAATAATAAGTCAGAAACTTTGCCCCCAACGGAAAGAACTGATTTGCCCGAGTCCATCATTCAAGCGTCATCTTCGAATGAATCTCATGAATCTCAGAGAACAATGTTTTTTCAATATGTTCCTTTAATTTACAATGTTTATTTCTTCACGAGTTCAATTTCTTTGTTTGTAATAACTACAATAACTAGCATTGTAAAAAAAAAAATTTTTATATGTTTCTTCAATTTTTGATGGTTTTTTCAATTTTAATGTTGAGTTCCATGACGAATAATGTTGTTGTTCGCTTTGCCCTGGTACTGAATCCACTTTACCCGGGGTGCTGGGCAAAGTGGATATTCATGCCATTGTTGAAAACTGGCCTTATATCTAATAGTTTAGCTAATATTAAAAACAAATCTTATTACATTTTGTAAGTTCATTAAATGAAGACTCAATATAAATATTTGTTTCAATTTCCTCAGTTATATAACTAAACGACAATGATCAAGGAAAGCCCAAGGTATTCACGTTGCCCGGGTTTCCCCTACATGTTCATAACAGAAACGAGAAAGTGGATATGCAACTAATTTATAGGAAATCTCGGCAAATGGCAGGTAATGATCACTGGTTATACCAGTTATATACCTATTATAATATATGAGTCTTCCTGAGGTACTCAAATCACCTGAAAAAATGCCTTCAAAGGGAATGGGTTCATCGAAAGAGAATTCGAGCGGGCAATGCGTCCCAGAAGAAAGAACGCCAAACTAGTATAGGGAAAAGCTTTCCTTCCCTATGTTAAAAATGTTACAGAGAGGATTGGGAGAATCTAATAGAAACATGACTTGAAACCAGCATTTGGGCCAACAAAAACTAAGGTCAGCTAAGGACTCCACAGCTCCTTTAGTAACACCCGAGGTGTACTGGATTCTTTGTGGCTGCGGTTCGGTCTACATTGGAACCAAGAAAAGAAGTGTATCTACCCGTCTCTCTGAAAACAAGAGAAATTGTCGACTCGGACAAACAGACAAATCAGCTGTATCCGAAAATGTCAACAAAAAAAGCATCACATTATTTCATTCGAAGATACAGATAAAACTAAAAATTACTATCCAAGAGTATAATAGAGAGGCAAGAACAGGTAATCCAATTAATAGAAACCAAGGCACGCCCACTAATAGTAATAGGTATTATTGCGTTCTGAACAAAGGGAACAAATCGAGACTGCCATCGTTACATCTCCTTTGATAACGTCTACCGTAGTAGTAGACGAAACGTCAGGCATAAAAATCTGCCGACCATGGCCACAAAAATCCTTAAAATAGCTTTCACAGAATTATCTCCGGCCGTTATCTTAGATTCTTTTATCAACCGCCGTTACAGAAAGGAGACATCAAAACAGTATCTCTTAGGCATAAAAGGTATTTGTTTTAGTGACGAATGCGCTTTTTCTCAAACAGAAATGTCAACCGGCATAATGTACAATATTGGTCAGACATAAAGTCACATATTTTTTAACGTCACTTTCAAACTCCTGAGAAAATAAACGTCTGGGTGGGAAAATTGGGAAATTATATTGTTGGTCCCTTATATCTAGAGGAGAATCTGACAGGTGAATTATATTTCAAAATTATTCAAAACCTCATTCACCCGCTGATTCAAGAAATTGTGGCGAACAATCAAAATGAATTTGAAAATTCAGTTGTCTTACAACAAAGTTATACGCCCCCACATTTTTTAAGCCTGTAAGGGATTGGTTAGACAATCAAATGTTCAAAGAGAACATTTATCCAAATGATTTTTTATGTATAAGATAAATAATAACGGAACTAAAATAAAATGCTATCGTTTTATGCCCTTAAAAGTATCATTAATCTATTGCAGAAATACTAGGAATTCATTTATTTATTAATGTGTACGAAGAAAAAAGAAATATACAAATACAATCAGTAATACCTTAAAACTAACTTAACCCTAATGTATGCATAAATGTAGACATATATCAATGTAAATATATAAAATTTAAATAATATGAACTTAAAATTAACATCCTATCTGGTTAACTATTGAAATCTATTGCTACGCTTGTTTTTTTTTAATATTCATTGAAAATTTCTGTATCACAATTGAGACGGTTGGCTTCTCAAATAAACCTTGACATGGGTGAAAAGTATCAATAGTTAGTATGGTGATTAGGGACAGTAAAAAGAGCATTGTTTCCGGAATGAGACATCACGAATAGATCATTACAATTGATGTCACCTAATCTAATTTTGAATATCATATCATATCATTATTTGTTCTACGAAAAGAAAGGGTATACAATATTAAGTATATCCTCATTTGAAAACCCAAATTACCTGAGACCTATCTTAGATATAGAAACTTGAAGTCTTTATTACCTTCTGATGACCCTAACTTGGTTAGAAAAATGTGGGTCGAGACAGTGTTTTTGTTCTGGTGTGGGAAAAGTATTTTTTTACATTCATTTCACGCCAGAAGTATCAATTCCACCTATCAAATCAACTGATAGGTTGGTGGGGTAGTTTTTCAGCCCGAAGGCCATTACAAACACTATTCACTGAGGATACACTACATAAACACACTTTTGTTTATTTTCCACGATATTTCTTTATTGATATTCATTATTCATCATGCAGGCTATTACACCATTTTCAAAACTGAAAACTTGAAAATGGTGTAATAGCCGAAACTAGTCAACAATAAAGAAATTTCGTGGAAAATTGACAAAAGTGTGTTTTTGTAGTGTATCCTCAGTGAACATGAATTTCCACAAAATAAACAAGTCGTCAGTCAAAGAAGACAAACACTATTCTTCACACTTTCGAGTTTCTTGAAAATAATTAAACGCATATACTTAAACTTTTATTAAAATGTGTCTTATATTTTACAATGTACATTTATTACAGAAATTTATTGAAATCTAGATTGCTAAATTATTTAGCAAAATTATTTAATTCTATCTTATTGCCAAATTGCATATGACTATCGATAATCTGAAATAATTCTGCAGGTTGCGGAATACGGCCCGTTTCTAATTTGGACCAAACTGGAACATCATTCAGTGTTATTTCGAATGCTCCAGACTGAATAAGCTGCCCTTCTATTATGTTGCTCAGAAAAAACAACATCATGCAGGCATATAATTTATTTTCTGTACACCACACCCACCAAGAAGGCCTTGGTTGATTGACATATTCAAAAATGTTGATACCACCCAGTATGCACAGAATAATAATCATCTTCAATCCTCCCTAAAATAAAAATATTATAAATTATATTAATTATAAACAATTTCAACTGTTATCAAAACTATATTTATAAAATTACTAAAAAATTTCATTATTAAACAGTGAACATAAAACAAAACAACAAAAAGTGTTATGAACAAATATTTTAAAAGACATAGAAAATATGAAACCTAAAAAAATAGATGAAATAATGTTGTTGTACTGCAGTTATTGGTTGAAACATACAGCGAATAAATCCTAAAATATCAATGTCTTTAAAAGGCGACTCAAGATTTTTCTATTGCAAAAAGCATACTACTCTGTGGATTAGTTTCTCCTTGAATTCTAATTTGATTGCAGCTTGTTAACTTTTTTGTTGTTTTGTGTTTTATATTGACTTTTTTATGTTTGTTTGACCTGTTGAATCAGCCATTATTTTATGATGGTGTTATGTTTTTTGTCTAACGTGATTGTGAAGGAAAACTGATTCAATAAATGTTTGATTGATTGATTGATTAATGAAATGTAATGTGCAAAAAATTTTCTCAGCAGCCACACAATCACTTTGGAATTTGACAATTATTTTCATGTCATAATTTAATGGTAATTCTATTAATTAATCATGTGGCCAACATAACAGGGTCTTTCATCATTCTCATTCTCTGTTTGAATCGAATATTTCAAAGATCAAAAATGAGCCTAAAACACCCACTGTGTTCGAGAATTTCCCCAAAATAAATAACATCTGTGCTTGAGGTGACCACCTAAATATTCATTCCAACTAAGGATCAAAAAAATGTTCAATTTGGCAATTTGGTCTTAAATAACTGCAAACTCAGAATTTCTAAAAAGTGTGAAATCTCAATTTTTTTCTACCAGCTCAACTGTTAGCTAGTCTCAACTAAATGAACTAGTTTCTGGAGCATTATTGCGTCGCATCTACAAATCTCCAATCGCCTTATAAGACATTCTGATTATACTCAAACTGAATTTGTTTAATGATTTATACTTCTTTTTTAATACGAATAAAGTTAGCTTGCAATTATTGAAACTTATTGTTAAGGTTTACGTAGCCTCATTAAAACTTCTACTTCATTTTTTCAACCTCGCCGTTTGTAATTTTTACATGAACGCCCAAAACGTTCCATAATCCATTCCACTTGAGTTTACACAACAGTAACGCTTGCCAGCAAGTGGAACGGGAAAAACTGCCCACTAGCTCCTTACGATCAGTAGCAGAACAGATGGAAATGTCACATGAGACTGTAAGAAAAGCACTGAAAATACATACATTTGTTTCATGTAAGATACACATTACTCAAGAGCTCCATGAGGATGACAATGATAGACGAATAGAATTTTGTGAAACCATGATTCAAGTCACTGCACTCCCTAATATTTTGTTAAATATCTGTTTCAGTGGTAAATGCTCATCCTTTCTGAATAGCAATGGTAATAAACAAAGTAGTCGCTATTAGAGTGTCGAATACGTTAACATTTTTCGAGGGCATACACAACACCCACAAAAAGTTAATGTTTTGGCTGACATTCTTGGAAATGCCATTATCGATCCTTTATTTATTGAAGAAAACTTGACTTGCAATTTGTACCTAGATATGCTTGAAGAGATTATCGATCCACTCAAGATTTACTATTGTCGAAGGATCTGTTACATTTCCAGCAGGACAGTTCTCCACCTTATTATTTTCCTCCGGTCTAACAGTGCTTAAATGAGCGACTCCCCAATAGATGAATTGGCAGAAGGGAGGCAATTGAGTGGTCATCAAGATCACCGGCTTTAACGCCTTCAAATTTTTTTTCTTTGGAGACATCTTGAATTCATTCTTTATAAAACACAACCAGCTGATATTGATGAACTTGAAAGACTAATTACAGAAGCATACTGCTCAATTCTTAGTGAAGTTTTCTGAAATGTTTGAGAAAAGTTTGAAACAGACTTTATTACTATTTAGAGCAGAATGGACATTTCGAACAACTCATCATATATTACGTAGATAGATGATTGTAATTTGTTTCTCGCCATTTGACAGTTTTTTTGTAAACATAAAATGACCAACAAATAAAAACTCGCACGTGTGGACTAGATTTATTCCTGTTGGTCAAGGGTTGAAGCAATGCAACCTTCTCTTCTAAGCATTTCTATCAATAAGGAGAGTCAATACAATAATATTCACTTGAATACTAACCAGAAAACCATGGCAGGCAAATTCTAATCACTTGTATAAGTTTAGAACGATATTTTTTTGAAACTGCTTTGATATTCTAAATCTAACGCCTACCCCTCCTAAGGCGTTGAACCATGAGGGTTGAAAATAATCATTTAAAGTATCCCACTTGAAAATAAAATTGACCTGTCTTTTCATTTTTTTGAAAATATTATGTACTGGAAGGAAAATATTAAGGGTGGAAAGTTTTCGAATTGACACCCTGTATACAACTCTCCTTTGCGCCTATAAAATGATTGAAACCGTATCAAGAGACGAGAATTCTTCACCAGCTTTTATATCCAAAGGAAGTGTAATTATGGCACCATGCAATGACTTGGATCGATCATAGGGAGACTTTGAAGTTTCCAACTGTTGATGTTGCTTTTGAGTTGCATAGATTACATTATATCTGGTAGCAGTCTGAATGAGCTGTTGTCCACCATAAAATTATATATAAACAGTTATATTTGTGAAAATCATTGATTTTCTTGTGAGTGAAAGGTGCAAACTTGGACAATCGTTCCTTGGATATAGAGGTCATTTATCATGATTGAAGAAAATACTACGATTTTGAAGAATATTTTTTTATTCAGTGGCATCTCAATAGGTAGTTCCCATAAAAGAAAAAAACATGTAATTAAACTTCATAGGAGGTTAGAAAGGCTAAATGATGCATTTCTGACGATTTGCACATTTTTCGTGACTCTAGCTGAGGATTTATACATCATTGTTGAATTTTGGCGTTCAAACATTGTTCCACATATCACAATGACATGCAAATTTTTATAGTTTACTTTTGTCTAAACAAACACTCAATCCAAAGTTTCAAAACTCATTTGGAGAGTGATTAACTGTTAACAATTCGCCTTCACATTTGCTTTGATATAGTACTCACCAACATTCTGGCTAATAACATATTCAATCCGGGAGGATCATAATTCATTCCATCAACAAGAATATAGGGGTACTTCTGATTTATAAGAGCAGAATATTGATCGAACATTTTCTTATAACCACATGAGTAGCTGAAAATGTTTTAAAGTTAAGAGTTGGGATGTTGGGAAAAATACTATTTCCAACTTACCAATATAAGAATTTCATGGTTGGAGTACCAACATTTTGACTAAGCTTGGATAATGGTACATCTTCGGCTCGAGAACTACTGGATATAACTCCAAATAGTACAAGGAAAAAGATATAAGATGAAATTGTTAACTGTACTTTTGTGAGTCTCATTTTATTTTATTGCCTATTCAATTCCTGTAGAAAAACAAATTTCTCTATACATACAGACCAATCATCAACAACAATTTTATTTTTTAACACTTCATACAATGACATATGACATAACAGAACCACAGAAGAACAAGAGTTGATTTCCTCGAAGTTTATGTTTCGTGTTGGTCGTGTTTTAAGATTTTGAACCAAGCGACTACCATTTAATTTACTAATTAACTTTTGTGAAATTTACCCCAACAATCCTTTTATATTTCGTAAGTGAAGATTTGAATCATATAGGAGTAGAGATGGGTCAGTTTTTGTAGAACAGAATTCTGGACCGCGATTTTATGATACCGTACTGTCTCGGTATTTGAGAATGATACATGACTGTATTTTCCAATAGATAGTATCGCAGAGTATCGTATCGCGCCAATTCTTCACCACAGTATACTCACAAGTATACTGTTTCGCTAAGTATGAAAGTCTGATAGCTGGCGCTAGTTCTCGTTTTCATTAAATCACCGAATCTCTGTCGTGGTGCTTTTCTGTGGGTAACAATGGAACGCGATCGCGATGTATCATCCGATGTATCATCCGCAAGCTAATATGGATCCTTTTACCATATGGATTAGAGTTTCGTTCCTGATGTGGTGGTGGACGGACGTGTTGACAGCGACCGTCCACAAAGAAGGTACGCGGACGCCATTGTTGGGGACGAAGCTCAGTTTGTGTTGTGAATGTCTGCCGTCATAGAACGTGCTATCATTACATTAAAAGTCTTTTTGTGAACGTTATAAATGTTATAGAGAAACAGCACTCCCATTCACGCCGGTTGGAGGCCGGGGTGGACCGGATGTCCACGTGGGAGTGTTACAGTGAATTTATATAACTCCTGTCCCCATTCACGCCGGTTGGAGGCCGGGGTGGACCGGATGTCCACGTGGAGACAGGATTTTAACAATTTAAGTGTTGATTTGCGTGCAAGACAGCTGCGCCCCCTCGAATCGAGCTGGCTAAATGCGCCTAATGGAAGCAAAAGCCAAGAATTTTTAAGTGAAGTGAAGTGACCATATGGATTACACTCAATAATATAAAAATACGGAAACTTTTTTGAATTGAGATATCATTTTTTGATAAATTGAGAGCAGTCAAAATATGATGTCACAATTTCTCACAATTATTGTTTGGTTCAGTACGGAATGAAACATATTTCATTTGAATGATTCATCATCAGGTAAATAAGATGAATGAAATAAAATGAAAATTTTACTTCATAAAATTTAGGAAAATAGATCGCATACACTGATATACATTACATAGCTATCGAATATAAAGAAGATAATCACAGAAGCCATAGAAATCTATAGCTTGTTCGTGATAAGGATACATTGTAATTAACTGTATAAATACCTAATCTAACATTTGAAGATAATGAATGATGAATTATCAATAACCTTATTAACAGAGACAGTAGTTTCAGACAGAATACATAGTTATTTTCGTTTGCTCAACAAATGCTTAAGTTAAATTGCTGTCTGAAATAGTTTGATTAATAAAATCTGAAAAAAAGCTCTTTCGGTATTTAGAATGAATTTCTTTACTTCAGGAGTTTTGTATGACTGACGGTATCAAAAGCTTTGGATAAATCAACGAAGATGCACATTGCTGGAATTTTTTTGTCAAGAGCTTCGTAAATACGAGTAGTTAGATTTTGTATTGCATCTTCCGTTGATCTTCCCTCCCGGCATCCGTATTGCTGATCAGATATCAGCTTGAATTTCCTAGTTAAATTCACTAATCTTATTTTTAGAATTTTCTCTATTACTTTGGCTATGTATGAGATCAGTGATACAGGTCTATAGTTACTCATTATTGTTTTGTCTCCACTTTTAAAAAGTGGTTTTATTATTCCAATTTTGAATATTTTGAGAAAGCAGCCTTTCTGTAAACATTTGTTGATTAGGTGAGTTAATGGCGTTTTAATTTCATTGACAATCAATTTGAGCTTTTCTGAGCGAATTGCATCAGGACCTAGAGATTTCTTCTGTTTTAATTCCATAATAACTTTGTGAACCATACAAAGATGAAATAAATAAAAGAGATGCGAGATACGAGGACGATACGCATGAGGCTCATATTGCTTAGTATGGTCGTTCCATCTCGTGCAGCATGCAATAGATGAATTTTCGCCGGTAGATTTCGATGAATTTGGATAAGACGCCTTGGTGATAGAATTTTCATTTCAAAATGTGAGTGGTGACATCTACAGCAAATGACTTAAATTCATTTTTTCTAGGTTCTGCCCGCTTCGAATTGCAATACACAGAACGCAAAATGGATACAGACAATAAAAAATCAAGTTCCCGATTGCTTCTTACTGTTTTCTGAATATCTCCGACCTTCGAATGAAGGAAAAAGAAGAAGGTAATAATACATAACCTCATTTCACTTTACGTTTTCAAACTTCCAAAGTTTCATTTCAAACATGGAAACATGTCTGTTTTTGAAAGTTTACAATCAAAACCATAAGAAGGGCAAGCAAGGTCTTCTAGATTCACTGATTCTATTCAAATGTCATAACAAGCGCTATCTAGTGGTCGAAAACTCAAATTTTCACTATGTTGGTAAGATGTTACTCTTCAAATATATTGTAGTAAATTTCATTTATTTTCAATGACACACTAGTTAGATTTTTTGAATAAAATGTGGTCACACTACTCGCTTATATAGTAATCCTGTATATTTTCTACTTTTTGGTACTTTTCACTTTTTTAACTGAACATTTATGTTGAAACACCTAATGAGACGAATGGAATAATTGAGAACTTTCCTCTTTTACTCAAGGTCACGTAAAGATAGATATTTCCGTCAGAGTAATTTTGTTTTTCTTTCATTATTATGAGTCAAATATCAATGTTGTGAATCATGAAATGTCTAAAACGTGTACAACCATTTATAAGTGACTATGGCAAATTCTCCCGCTAATAAAATGAATATTGTCTTATTGATATTTATTTATGTTACTAGCTGACCCGTTGAACTTCGTATCGCCTTAAAATTAATGAGTTGTGTTGTTATTAGCTGAGTGACATTTACTTCTAAGTCATTGTTACTCAACTCTAATAGCTGAGGCCATAAAGAGAAAGAGTAGGCACTAGGCACTAGAAAGAAATGCCAGATAACCTTTTTAGGTTCGATTTTGTTGGAGAAGGAAAGAAGTTTAATTTTCTAATAAATTATATTCCCAAATAGTGGACATTTAGTGCAAGTGCATATACAGAACGGCGTTTTGAATTATAAAAATGGCAAGTCGAGCAGGAAATTCAAGACGTGTTCCAGAAAATGAATCAGCAATCACATATGTTCAAGCTGATGGATTGGTGTGTATAATTATTTTATTATTTTCATTGAATTTTGGAAATCTAAGTTGTCTATTTATGTTATATTACTCATTATGATAAGTTGCCATTGATAAAAATAATAAAATAGATAGTTAATAGTATGTTAGCTGCAGCACCGAATATCCGAACCCAGAACACAACTTAGTAAGCATTCAGTTCGATTACATCTGTATTCACAACACTGAATGTTGAATAACCGGTTGAAAGATAAAACTGGAGCCTCTGGCATAGAATAATCCAAAACGAGAACTTTTTCCAATCATCAGAAGTGCAATACTCTTATCGATGCACATTTCATCAACTAAGTTATTGTCCAAGTTTTCTTGATTTCCTGAAAATGAGAAAAGTATTGCATTTCTGGTGATTGGGAAAAATGCATTCAATAATATAAATGACATTTTCATTGCCTGATATTATTTATGAATTGTTTTTGTTGTATTCTCAACTTTATTGGATTAACTATGGAATTCAATGAAACCATTATGAAACTCTGTTTAATTTGGTAGGGATCATATTTTACCTAAAATGTTGAATATCTATCTGTCAGGTATTGTATCCTTTATCCATTTTATAAATGAATATCATCATCAAGTAATATAATTTTTTTCCATATTCCAGTTACACTTCACATACACTTGTGTCATAGTTACATTATATCATAAGAGTTTCTATTAAACCATCAGTAATTTAAAATCAACTATTGTTGTATGACAAAATATTGCTACAGATTTAAAAACCTGTTTTGGCTGAAGATACTCAACACATTTTACAGCAGTTGATTTTTTTGGATTAACAAAGGTCATTATCATTTTCATTTCAGGCTGTGATGAAGATTGTCAAACATTGTCACGAGGAATCAACAACAAACATGGATATTGCTCAAGGTGCTCTTCTAGGGTTAGTTGTTGATGGACGTCTTGAAATCACCAACTGCTTTCCATTTCCAAAACAATCAGATGAAACCATGGATGAAGATGAATACCAACTAGCCATGATGCGAAGGCTGAGAAGAGTAAATGTAGATCATTTTCATGTAGGATGGTACCAGAGTGCAGATGTGGGCAATTTTTTAAGTCTTCCTCTACTCGAATCACAATTTCATTACCAAACTTCAATTGAAGAGTCTGTTGTTGTAATTTACGACACCCAGAAATCGGCCCGAGGTTTTTTGACATTCAAAGCTTACCGTTTGACTCCTCAAGCCATAGAGATGTACAAAGAAGGAGAATTCACACCTGAAGCTTTACTCAAGTTGAAGGTTGGATATGAAAATCTTTTTACTGAGGTTCCATTCTTGATCAAAAATTCACCTCTTTGTAACATCATGATGTCCGAATTAGCAGAAATGGTACCTGAAGAAGAGGGGTCGAAGTTTTTGGATTTAGGAACAGCATCAGTATTAGAAGGCCAACTTCGATGTCTGATGGATCGTGTTGACGAGCTCAATCAAGAAGCAATCAAGTTCAACAGATATCAACAACTAGTGAGTAGACAACAACAAGACAAGCACAGATACTTGCAAAAGCGAGCTCAAGAGAATGCTGCGAGGGCTGCTAAAGATGAGCCCCCTCTCCCTGAAGAGGATATGAGCAAACTCTTCAGACCTCATCCTGTTCCTCCTAGGCTGAACCCCATGATCATTGCAGGACAAGTTAATACATATAGCCAGGCCATTTCCCAGTTTTGTTCGCAGTCTCTAGCTAAGTTATATGTTACTCAAGCACTGCAGAATGCTAAAGAAGCCAACACTAATCCTTAAGATATTCACTTGTCCACAAGATTTATTGAACAAGTTTTTTACTACAAAGTAGTCCCCTTCAGATATAATACACTTGATCGCGAAGATGTTCTGATATGCACTTTTTTGTATGTCCTTGAACTCTGAATTTAGTTTTATCTCAAGAGGGCAAATCTGGTGAATACGATGGCTGAAGCATGATAACGATGTTATTTTTGTCAAAAAAATTACGAACAAGCAATGACGAGTAAGAAGGTGCATTATCGTGATGCAAAAGCCATAAATTGTTTTTCCACAATTACAGTCGTTTTCTTCGTATTGCTTCTCGCAAGCGGCGCATTACTTCAAGATAACATATAATCAATAATACAGTTAAGCTATAAATACATTGATCTGATCAATCTGGATTCATAATTGTTGTGAATCGGCGTACATATTTTTATTAAAATAATATTGGATCATTCATGTTGTCAAATTGAATATTTTGTAACATCAAGATTGTGATAAAAACCAGAACGTTTTAGCTGGACCTAGTTTTACTTTCCATATTAGAAGTTTTCAATCACTGGGTAGGTGTTTTTCGAAAACGATCATTTTGGCAACTGTGACAAGACGAAAGTTTTTGCCGATTATGGAGATAGTAAAAGAAATGCTAGAGGCTCAGAGAGAACCCTTTACTCGAATTAATGATTTCGTAAGTTGCTGAAGGATGCAAGACTAGAGTTGAAGTTCGAGAAAAAGTAGGTACTGCTATCAAATAAAAAATTTGAAGCAATGAGTCGCATTTGCAATGCGACTTTTTTTTCATCGATTTTTGTAGCCACTGTAATAACAATTTCAGTTGAGTATTTAAATACATGTTCGCATATGAACAGTGGTCGGTTCGACGTGGTTGCTTTGTTCACTCACTCGAATTGACTGCCGTGTTGGTCGGTGGTTCAAGGCCCAGGCTGAACGAACGATTTTCAGTTGCTATCGTCCAACCCGTGTTAGGAATCACACGTTAAAAGGTAAGACCTCGTTAATCCTTAGCTCGCACAAGTTTCTACTTCTGAGGATTGCCATTCGTAGGGGTGCAACAGCTGTTTAACGGAAAATTTTTTTTATATTAGGTTATAACCAAAAAAAATTGAAAGTTCCTTAAATTTTTTTTATATAATTCGAAATGGAGGAGGTAGAGATACAAAACGAAATTCGACAAGCCAAGTTTTCGGCGAATATTTCAGAAAGAACCACTGAAATTCTGATCCGGTGGTTTGTTTCATGAAAGACAGAACATTTCAGGTTAGAGTAGAGGGCTCTCTGTCTGACAACAGAGAGATCCTCGCTGGAATGCCACATGGGGTCGTGCTCTCTCCTACGCTGTATTTTTTTTTACACCAGCGACCTTCCGAGGTCCGAGCATGTGAAGTTATCCCTATATGCCGACGACACAACTCTCCTCTTATCTTCCATGGGTCGGGAGCGTCTATATGCAACGTGCATTGGACGACCTCGAGCGCTGGTACCTCGAGTGGAAGATCCAAGTGAACCCGGAAAAGACTAATGCGATAACCATGGGAAGAACGATATCTTCTCCGGCTATGAAAGTGAGAATATCTGGAAGGGAGATTGATTGGCAAGCGCGGGTAAAGTACCTCGGTCTTCTAATAGATCGTAGGTTCACCTGGAACCCGCACTTTATAAGCGTGAAGGCAAAGATCGAAGGTCGGGTGGCAAGCCTCTACTCTCTGATAAACAGACCATCCAAGTTAAGCCTAAAAAAGTTACGATCTACAACACGATGTTCAAGCTTTTCATCATGTATGCTTCAGGCGTCTGGGGACAAGCGGCTACGTCCAACATCTCCATTTTGGAAACCTTACAAAATAAAATACTACGGATGATTGTAAATGCTCCGTGGTTCGTGCGGAATGAAGCCATCCGCAGAGATTTACAGCTGCCTTCCATTCAGCTCTTCTCGCAAGCGGCGCATTACTTCAAGATAACATATAATCAATAATACAGTTAAGCTATAAATACATTGATCTGATCAATCTGGATTCATAATTGTTGTGAATCGGCGTACATATTTTTATTAAAATAATATTGGATCATTCATGTTGTCAAATTGAATATTTTGTAACATCAAGATTGTGATAAAAACCAGAACGTTTAAGCTAATCCTAGTCTTACTTTCCATATTAGATGTTTTCAATCACTAGGTAGGTGTTTTGGCAACTGTGACAAGACGAAGTTTTTGCCGATTATGGAGATAGTAAAAGAAATGCTAGAGGCTCAGAGAGAACCCTTTACTCGAATTAATGAATTCGTAAGTTGCTGAAGGATGCAAGACTAGAGTTGAAGTTCGAGAAAAAGTAGGTACTGCTATCAAATAAAAAATTTGAAGCAATGAGTCGCATTTGCAATGCGACTTTTTTTTCATCGATATTTGTAGCCACTGTAATAACAATTTCAGTTGAGTATTTAAATACATGTTCGCATATGAACGGTGGTCGGTTCGACGTGGTTGCTTTGTTCACTCACTCGAATTGACTGCCGTGTTGGTCGGTGGTTCAAGGCCCAGGCTGAACGATCGATTTTCACTTGCTATTGTCCAACCCGTGTTAGGAATCACACGTTAAAAGGTAAGACCTCGTTAATCCTTAGCTCGCACAAGTTTCGACTTCTGAGGGTTGCCGTTCGTAGGGGTGCAACAGCTGTTTAACGGAAAAATAGAAACGAAGCGTCGCAAATTGGTTCATATTAGGTTATAACCAAAAAAAATTGAAAGTTCCTTTGCGTTTTTTTATATCATTCGAAATGGAGGAGGTAGAGATACAAAACGAAATTCGACAGGCCTAGTTTTTGGCAAATATTTCAGAAAGAACCACTGAAATTCTCGACCTGAAAAGATATTATCCTATGGGAAAGAAAGGTTTTGACTTTCTACTTCTTCATCTTCATACAGAAAAAGAATGTGGAAAGCTCTCAAAGAAAGATGGAGAAGTCGTGATACGAGAGAGAAATCGCCTGAGAAGGCTCTATCAGCGGACCCTCTTCCCAGGAGACAAAACAGCGGCAAACAGGATGACCAATCAAGTCAAACAGGCCATCATTGATCACCGAAATGAAAGGTGGGAGGAGCTGTTGGAATCCTTTGAGCCTAGGGGTGACGAGCTTTGGCTCCCTCACCCATTCACGGAGAGCGCGGAGTGTGCTACTCCCCCGCCGACAAAGCGTTGGCCTTTGCCGACACGATGGAACGTCAGTTTCAGCTTAACATTGACGACAATGATGACATCGACCGCGATATTCCGCTGTAAGATCGGGTTCACCGCATCCTCAGGGAGGATGACGATGATAACATCCGTCCGGCTTCTGTGGAAGAATTGAAGGGATACATTAGGGCTGCAAAGGCCAAGAAAGCTCCGGAGGTCGACTCAATAACAAATAAGTCATTGAAGAGGCTCCCGGAAAACTGCGTCGAGAATCTCCTGTTTATTATAAACAGTTCGTTGGCTCTCAGATACTTCCCCAGAAGGTGAAAGCATGCGACCGTTGTCATGCTCCCAAAACAGGGGCAGAACCGACTTTTCCCGCAGAACTATCGCCCGATTAGTCTGCTCTCGTCGGCGGCTAAGCTGGCTGAAAGAGTCGTTCTTCAAAGGCTCAACGAAAAAATTGAGGACCGAAATGTTCTGCCTGACGAACAATTCGGCTTCAGGAGAGAGCATTCCACTGAATTACAGGCTCTGAGACTGGTCTCAGTCTTATTAGACTGGTAGTCTTATTAGACATTTCGCATTCCTTCGACCGTGTTTGGCACGAAGGCCTTCTGCACAAACTAATTGCGTTCGACATGCCTCGGGGCCTGATCCGGTGGTTTGTTTCATGAAAGACAGAACATTTCAGGTTAGAGTAGAGGGCTCTCTGTCTGACAACAGAGAGATCCTCGCTGGAGTGCCACATGGGGCCGTGCTCTCTCCCACGCTATATTCTCTTTACACCAGCGACCTTCCGAGGTCCGAGCATGTGAAGGTATCCCTATAATATGCCGACGACACGGCTCTCCTCTCATCTTCCATGGGTCGGGAGCGTCTATATGCAACGTGCATTGGACGACCTCGAGCGCTGGTACCTCGAGTGGAAGATCCAAGTGAACCCGGAAAAGACTAATGCGATAACCATGGGAAGAACGATATCTTCTCCGGCTATGAAAGTGAGAATATCTGGAAGGGAGATTGATTGGCAAGCGCGGGTAAAGTACCTGGTCTTATTATAGACCGTAGGCTCACCTGGAACCCGCACCTGTTAAGCGTGAAGGCAAAGATCCAGGGTCGGGTGGCAAGCCTGTACCCTTTGATCAATAGAAGATCTAAGCTGAGCCTAAAGAACAAAATCACGATCTATAACATGATGTTCAAGTCTGTCATCATGTATGCTTCAGGCGTTTGGGGACAAGCGGCTCCGACTAACATCTCCATCTTGGAGACTTTACAAAATAAAATTTTACGGATGATTGTGAATGCTCCGTGGTTCGTGCGGAATGAAGCCATCCGCAGAGATTTGAAGCTGCCTTCCATTCAGCAGTCCCATCCAGTCGAGGAATCGGCGAGTTTTAGATCACGCGGAAACTCACGATAATCCGTTAGTCAAGGAAGCTATAAATTACGCTGTAGACGACCCCTCCCGATATAGAAGGCCCCGACACTCTGTCGAATGAGGCCCCTATGTCCTCCGTTAACAGATGATAATATCTTCATCCATCTCACCCCAGCCAGGTAGGGGTACACCGCGAAGGGCGGTACTGATGTCTGAGGACTCTCATGCCGCCATCAATGATCAGTTATGACCCATTTGTCCCTCTGATGAAAACCAGTTTAAAGGGTAGGGGAGCAAGGCTCCAGCCTGAAATAAATCAAGATGACTATTGGTAGTGGATATAACATGCTAAAATGCGTCCAAACCGCAGATTTGCATATGCTTGTCACTACAAATAGAACATTTGCACTCGATTGGCTCTGGTTTTACTAATGGAACACGCTTTAACTCTAAACTCTTATCTGGTTAGATTTCAAGGTTTGGTTTGTAAATTGTATTCTGAAAATATTACAGTTTCAACATTGAGAATTCCATCTGTACTGAAAATATATGTAACTATCAAATTGACATAAGAATTACTTCAAAGTTCAATCCTAACCAAAAAGTTCTGCATTAGTGTGCGGGTATGGAAAAGGTATAATTTAAAATTCAGACTACATTTATTTGAATGTTGACGATCGACTATCATATTCTTCATTGATTGGAAAGAAACAAAAAACAATATTAGTCAGCATTGTTGGGTGTGAAAAACCATTCAAGAAACCAGTAGTGAGGGAATCCCAGGGAAGATTTTTCAGGAATCCTGTCAACTGGATTTACTATTTACTAAAAATGTCTGTAGAGCCAGCTATTGAAAGTGGTATGGAGGATCTTAAAGTTAGTACAAAAACTGATATAAATATCCTTCTCATTGGGGAAACTGGAGTGGGAAAATCAACTTTAATAAATGCTTTAGCCAACTACATAACATATAAAGATTTCAATATTGCTAAAAAAGAAGAATTGTTGGTGCTCATTCCATCAGAATTTATTGCAACAGATAAAAATGGCGAATTTCATGTTGTCAAGGTAGGTGAAAAGGCCAATAATGAAAGTTTATCGTCAAAACAGTTTATTAAGACTTATGTTTTCCCAATTTGGAATGGAAAATGCAAACTTCGGTTAATAGATACTCCTGGAATGGGGAGTATTAATGGAATTGATCAAGACAACGTTAACACTGAAAGTATTCTCAGGTATATTGGCCAACTGAATGTTCTGCATGCCATTTTTTTCGTTTTGAAACCAAACCAAGCAAACAGTGCAAAGATATTCAGACAGAGTATGGTTTGTATTTTATCCCAGTTGGACAAATCTGCAGGTAAAAACATCATTTTTGTCTTCACCAACACCAGAGGGACTGAATATGGACCTGGAGACATGATCAACCTTTTGAAAAATGAAATAGATGAATTCAACAGCAGTCAACCGCAACCTGTTATTCCTATGAACAGAAATATTTTCTGTTTTGATAATGAACCTTTTAGATTTTTGGCTGGTATCAAAAATAATATTCAATTTGATGAAGTAATTGAAGAAAGAAACAGAGAAAATTGGAAAAACTCTTCGGAACAATGTTGGAAGTAAGTACATAAAGTACCAATTTATGTTGAATACCAATTGAAAGTGAGATCTGTAACAGGCAATTCTGAAAATTGAACTAATGCGTATTCAAAATTATATGTATTAATGTTGATTCAGCAGTGATGAAAATGCAGTTTTCTATTAATTATTAGGTTTTNTTGATTCAGCAGTGATGAAAATGCAGTTTTCTATTAATTATTAGGTTATTTCAAAAGTTTATGCTGTTGATTATTTTCCAAATTTTTATTTTATGTCTCTTTCCAGCTTATAATTATATGATATTGTTGAGTGATTTTCTGCAAATTTTTCTCTACAAATTCATATGGAACCAAAACGCTGCCGCGGGATCGAGGTCAGTCACCGATGAGCCTCCAATGCACTTCCTAAAGGTGAAAACTCACCAAAAAGACCATGGTTACTGTGGTCTGCGGCTGATGTGATTCATTATAATTTTCTACAACCAGGCTACATCACATCAAATTTCCATTGTAAGGAATTTGTCAAAAGAGCACTGATTCAAATGGTGTTTATTTCGATTTTATTAAAAAAATTATTTACTGAGATATTACAGTTTAAAATAGGCTTATAAAACGGACAGAACTGTTGAAACAAACATATTCAATTCCTAGTCAAAATTAGCAAACATCACTGACTAGTGGTACTCTTCAGTGGTTCATATTATGTAATTACTTTTTGGAGTGAATTTATCTTTTCAGCATACTTCAACAGAATCTCTGTTGATTTGAGTTTTTTAATTTCTCAAATTGTGGAAAGTTAAAAAATTCAGAAAACATCGATTCCTGCACAAAAAAATGTCTTTCAAAGAATACTAAATCTTTTAGTTCTTTTTTAGATTGATCAGTTATATTGTTGGAGATTCAAAAAATCAGCCTCACCACATTAAAAGTTCCAGTGCTATAAATGAAGCTAGAAGGATGATTAACCAATTGACACACCCATTGGTAGACATTTATCAATTGATATCTGACAATATAAATTCATTAGGAAGACATGAAGCCTGTATACGATTAGATAACCAATCCCTGGAACAATTGGCTAGTAAAATGTATATCCCCATCATTTCTATGAATATCACAGAGTTGAAACATCCTGTTACCATTTGTACTTCTCGGTCATGTGCTGAACTATATTTGGTAATTATTATTTTTTTATATTATGTTTATTATGAATCTGGTTAAAACTTGAAGGCAAGTTGTGATGAAGGTACTGAAAATAATCCACTGTGAAACTCTAGAGAAATAGCAAAAAATATGAGATAATTCCACTATGGTGATCATACTAATAATATCGCTAGTTTAAAAAAATTGAGGAACAAAAAATTGAACGTAGCCTACAGAACAAATAATAATTTGAATAAATTCATTGAAAAAAATAAAGATTAAATTCCAGTGCCGAATAGAAAAGGAGTATATGGTTCTTGTCCAAAATTTTATATCAGACAAACCATAGGAACTTTTTCCAAAGAAACAAAAGAGCATAGAAGTAGTTTTTTGAATGGAAAAACCAATTCAACATCTGCAAAAAGGCAAACAACAAGAGGCAAGGCTGTGACATACAGGTTAACCCTTTC